>CABFOQ010021804.1:27669-44997 GCA_900660455.1 Gephyroberyx darwinii | reverse complement strand
TCTTCTTCTGGTTTGTTGGGGTGGAGGTGGTGAAGAAAATAAGTTTGGATTCGTCACTTCCTGTGCTCGGAGAAAACCTTCCCACCGGGGTACCTACCGACTCCAAAACTTCATTGGGGTGAATGGAGGGAATCTACAGCGGGTCAATGACTTGAACTGAACTAGACTGGTGCTTTTATTTTTAGATTAAAAAGTTACATAATGCAGCTTTAACAAAAGCCTAATCTTAACCAAAGTAGTTTGATTACCTTTGCTTTGTGTCACAACCACAATAGATGCAGATGAGACAACTAACTCCTGCCAAATGTTTTGGAACTAATCTAAACTATTTAACACGACTGCTTATGATTATTTACTGTTGGGTGTAATTGGATTACTACTTTGGATTGCGAGCAAACGTTGGTAAGCTTGTCGTAAAATGTGTAACAGAATTTGAATGAACTGTAATTTGTCATGAACTGAAGGTGCAGCTGGAGCTGTATGACATGAAAACAGTATTTAGCAGAATTGTGTCTATTTATGGGTGCAAAAAACATCAGGTAATTCATCTCTATAGTTTTCTCAGCATTTCACACATCACACATAACAGCAAATGAAAAATGAGTACTAAGCTTGTTTTACTGCTTGCTGGCAAAATACAAAGGCATCAGCTTATATGTGGCCTATTTTCAGATCAGGGAGAGAGAGATTTTGTTTTTTCAGCCTTAGCTGCCCTTTGATGAGGTAGTTACTGATGCACCTAGTGAAACTGTGTGACTTGGCGTCTGTAAACCTGAGCTCTTTTCTCAATAACCCACGGAATTGGGACACCCAGTGGGAAAGAGATGGGACATTAGGCTGGTGCAAAACACATTACGGGTCCTGAGTGAACTCCCATCTGCCTCCCCATCCAGTATCATCAGAATGTGGACCACTTCCTGGGCTTACCTGTTGCACTCCTGCACCTCATGACATGTTGGTGATGTGTTTAGACAATAATTTTGCTAATAATCATTCGAATAAGCACAAATGGTGAACAGACCCAAGCTGAGGCGTCTCACTTAACCCAGAATGGCGAATGGACATCACATACGACTTCCTTCCTCTGATTGCAACTTTTTTTTTTCTCTTTTTCTCTGTGGGCTCAAAGTGAGTCATTACCGGACAAAATGTACCACAACTGACACGCAGATGGCCGTGAGCTTTCTTGAACCATCACTCACTGCTCACTCACAGGTTAGCATGCCAACCAAGTCAGAGAAAACTGTCACAGCTATCACACTGTTCCATGTGTTGTGTATCACAAAGAGTCTGAATAACTGGGATGAGCGTAATAAACCCCGTAGGTCATGTCGTTGGTGAGTTTGCCACTCTTGTATATTTGGATGTTTTTGCTGGAATGTGAAGTGCACACTCTACCGTTACGCTGTTATCTGCACAACACTATCAAAGGTAGCGACGGTAGCTTTAAGGTCGATTTATTTTATGTTTTCTAGGTTGCACATGTCTAACAGAAGCAAAAGATCATTCTTTACTGAGTGCTAACGTTGCACAGAAAGTATTCTGGGTATCCGCAGGTTGCTGAGGTATCAGAGTGGTTGCTGCCGGTGACTGGTTAAACACGCACTGCACAACTCAACGCAGACATAAGAAAACCCTGCTGTGATACAAAGAGTTGAAATCAAGCTTAAAAGAAAAATGCACCCTAAAGCACTTCATTCTCATACAGGGAGAAATCCGTGGTAGAAGAGGAAGAAGAAGCAATTTCTCCACCGACAGCAGCCTCAATAGACAGAATGCAATGCAGCGACAAGACATCTTGTGTTTTAAGAAAGGGGCGTGGCTGTGATCATAGACACACCCAAATAGTCACAGACTAGTAAGCTAGCTAGCTGTAAATTCGCACCTGTTCTCTGGGGGTTGCCAAAAGGCATTCTGGGAAATGTAGGAAATAACGGAAGTAGAAGAAGCCAGGTTGAGGGAGAGTAAATAACTTATCATCATAAAATAACTCCTGGAATGAATTAGACATCCTTTTATCTGGTTAAGGAAGCAAACTGGAGACCGGAACATCACCACTTCAAATCCTTGCACCATCAGAAAATCTGAACCAGTGTTGTTCTGCTCACTCCTGCACAAATTGCCTTTGATGTTCCCTTGAACAAGGCATCGATCCCCCAATTACTCTGGTGGAGCAAATCACTGGTCAGCTAGTTTTATAGTGGGCAGCCGTAAGGTTTGAATCAGTGTGTGTAACTCAACTTCCTCCCGCACTACTCCAGCAGGACCTTGCTGTAAGCAAGGTGTTAATTGTCAATTTGGACAGGACTGGTAAAGATGAATGAGAAACGGCTTGGAGAGAATCTACAAGTAAAGTTGTTCGTGCTGACACTGATGATCTCCCAGCAGTCAATTTGTGTGCAAAATGAAAAGGTAATAAATGGCAACAACCAGCCAGGAACTCATCAAGGCCTATGCTTTCATTTCAGAGCTTTCTGCAATCAATAGCGCTGTCTGCTGCCCATTTCAGAGCTATTAGAGGGTAGAACATTATGTTCATCTCTGACAGAGCCATGGCTGGGCAGTATTAACAAGTACACCTGCGATAATGATAGAGAGACAGCCTCATTTCAGCTAGAAAGTGACAAAAAGGTTTTCATGTTCCGCCTGTTGAGGACATCTGTGGCCACAAATGCAACTTTGATACAAAAAGCCATTTCTGTTTCTGATTTTCTCCACAGCAATGTGCACATTCACGTCCAGCCTCCATAGACGGACCAGTGATTCTGCCATTGTGTGAGACATTGTGAGGAACACTGAAACGTCTTAATGTATATTGCCAAATTAATTGATGCAGATGAGACCATTCATAATCAGTGAATCAGTTTTGATTAAGGACAAGCTAAAGGCCAGAACTTTGTTGCTATTATTCATAACAAGATCTGATTCATCAAATGCGTGTAACCTGATTGAATCTGCTGATAGCTGGCTGGTCCCCCCCCTGAGGAGAAGGAACATCAGAGTGCAGTTGAGGGGTACAACACACGAGAAGGGTGGAATCACCTCGTGTTGCCACATTTACACTTAGTCCTGCTCCAAGTTATAACCTGAAATATACAACTGTGACCCTACTAGAAATATACTGATGCATGTTAAGCCTCTGTCCTCCAAGCCTAACACTAAAGCAGGCACATTAAGAAAGGCTTCCACCTGTGGAGTTTTCTTTTTTGTTCTTTGTTTGGCTTCGACCAGTTAAGCTTCAGACCATTAGACAGCCTGATAGACAGAAAATGAAAACAGTAAGGAAAAGAAGGCGTGGTGAAAATGATTGGGTTCAAGCTTACCAGCTTATCATGCATCAAAATGTCTGTTCTTTGGGATTCTTAGTTCTGCAGCATAGCAGGTTAATTATTTATCAAAGCAGACCTGGTCTGATCAGCAAAACCTGCCCTTGTGTGAATATAGCCTATGGTTTGTGTAAAAATATAGCAAATAAATAGGGTGTATTTTACAATTAGGAAAAAGGCGGTTATTCTAATTCCTAGGCTTTCTGAGTCTAGCTTTTCAGGCTTTGTGCTTTGTGTTGTGGTGATGCTGCTCCTTTGTCCAAGTCTTTTTGCAGAGCCTTGGGAATTAAAATCGGGTCCTTTTTATACCACTGTCGTCTCCCGTTGTTCTCATGCGCCGCACTTGACAGCTTCATGGGCTGGGCAGATACAGCTCCGGGAACACGTGACGTGGCTCTGAAGGACCGACGCTTCATAAGTATGAACACATCGACAAAAGACTGGAGACGCTGGAGCCAGCAGCCGTCAGCGCCCCGTATCCACAAACCAGGAGCGCACAGCAAGAGCGCCGAGACACTTTGGACGGAAACAACTTCAAAAACATATTTCACATTTAGAATTAACAAAAGAAAAAATAAGCAATAATAATAAAATAAACTTTATTCTAATGCTATATGATATACGCATGCCAGTTGCATCTCTTTCATGTAAGCTCATTTGGTTTGATGTTGCGCGTCTGAGTTGCACGCGCGGTGGAAAAGGGAGATTCTGCGCACTTGGAAAAATTATGTAAGGTAAATATATATTTTTTCCTCTTTAAAACGTTTGATTTAGGCTTTTCTTTTACAGTAATACTTTGCATGCTTCATGTGATTTGGACATAGGTAGGTGCACCAGCATCATTCCTTTAAAAACTTAAAAAAGGAAATCAAAAAAACGTTTTCTTTTTTTAATGTGAATTGTGTGAATTAATGAATGCATCACATTTGCACCGGAATGATGGTCAGTGGGTCTACAGATTGATATCAAATTTGAAAATTTAAATTTTGCACAGATCTAAATTATATAATAATGATAATAATAATTAGTGATATTCTCTTCATTGTTTGTATAGTCCCTAATCGGGCCATGTGTGAATATATTGTTTTAGATAGAGGTTAGTAGGCTGGTTTATCTTTTGCAATACTATTCCTTCCTGCTATTGACAGGTAGGAATTGCATTGCATGCCTTTCCACAGAAACCCCATTTTACTTATATTTTGTCAAGCTCGTGGTTCTGGTACATGTAGATATATGTAGGTTTCTTGTTCTTGAAAAGTTAGTGCTCGCTGGTGAATTCTCTCTAAGATGTAAGTGCTGAAGACAACCAGATGATGTTTTGGTTGAAACCCCATAGGACCTAAGTAGCCTAAAATGTCATATATTTGTGTGAAAATCACTCAAATCTAGAAAATGTTAGAGAAAAAATGCTAAAATTGCTTATTTTGAAATATTTGCTATGTCATGTTTGCACAATGTGAAGGTCATTCGGTCCATATTAATATTTCATATACAAGGCGCATAGACTCAAATATGGCCCTGCTGTAATCATACTAGAAAATACAATGTTGTAGTATTCACAGGAGTCTCTTTTTCAATGTTATGGTGAGGTTAAAAAAAATTGTCTGAAATGTCTTTCATCAATTTGTAGGTTGCCCAGGCATCATCTTAGACTGCAGTATTACCCTCAGACACAGCCATGAAATCTGTGCTGAATGGTGTGGCCGACACCACCTTCCGGACTATTACCTCTGGTCTGCAGTATCTGGGCTCCAACGATGCTAACTATGACGACCCCACCAATGACGTAGACTTCACTAAGGGCAGTTTCTCTCTCCAGAAGCCCTTGTCTGCCTTCCGCAGCAACTCTTTCCCAGACAAAGTGCCTGCAGATGAGGAACTGATCCTCAAAGGCATCCCGTTCTTCCCCACCAATGCCACAGACCTGTTTGGCAACCGGAGCACCTTTGGAGATGAGGATAACAATATCCAGTGTGGGGAGAACTTCATGGACATGGAGTGTTTCATGATCCTCACTCCTAGCCAGCAGCTGGCTGTGGCTGTGATGTCGCTGACTCTGGGCACCTTCACGGTGCTGGAGAACCTGGTGGTGCTCTGCGTCATCCTGCAGTCCCGCACCCTTCGCTGCCGGCCGTCCTACCACTTCATAGGCAGTCTGGCTGTGGCTGACCTGCTGGGCAGTGTCATCTTTGTCTACAGCTTTCTGGACTTCCATGTTTTCCACAGGAAGGACAGCCCCAACGTTTTCCTCTTCAAGCTGGGTGGAGTCACTGCTTCCTTCACCGCATCTGTGGGGAGCCTTTTCCTGACTGCTATTGACCGCTACATCTCCATACACCGACCTCTGGCCTACAGGCGCATCGTGACACGGACCAAGGCTGTCATCGCTTTTTGCATGATGTGGACCATCTCCATCGTCATCGCAGTGCTACCTCTGCTCGGTTGGAACTGCAAACGTCTCAATTCTGTCTGCTCGAATATATTCCCTTTGATCGATAAGAACTACCTAATGTTCTGGATCGGGGTGACCAGTGTGCTGGTTATTTTCATTATCTACGCCTACATGTACATCCTGTGGAAGGCACACCACCATGCCGTGCGCATGTTGAGCCGCACCTCCCAGAAAAGCCTCGTTGTATACTCAGCAGACGGGACTAAAGTGCAGACCGCCCGCCCTGAGCAGGCACGCATGGACATCCGTCTGGCCAAGACCCTGGTGCTCATCCTGGTGGTACTGGTCATCTGCTGGGGCCCAGTGCTAGCCATCATGGTCTATGACCTCTTCTGGAGGATGGAGGATGACGTCAAGACAGTATTTGCGTTCGCCAGCATGCTCTGCCTGCTTAACTCCACTGTCAACCCAATCATCTACGCCTTGAGGAGCAAGGACCTGCGGCACGCCTTCCTCAGCTCCTGCCATGCCTGCAGGGGCAGTGCCCAGCAGTTGGACAATAGTCTTGAGTCGGACTGCCAGAACAGAAACATTGCTGCCAACAGGGCTGCAGAGAGTTGTGTAAAGACCACTGTGAAAATAGCCAAAGTGACAATGTCTGTCTCAACTGAAACTTCTGCAGAAGCTGTCTAATTGGTCATATCATGGGGGGAAACTGTAAATGTCACCCTCTCCTAACAATGCCATTAAACACAAAAAAGCTGAACTAAGGTTTAACAGAGAGAAATTCCTCTGAAATTCCTGAAAGTATTGACATACATCCTTATATAGATGCTTCAGTGGCTGCATTATTTTATGTTAGTGACTCATATATAGTGTGCCAAAGTGCCAAATGGTAAAGAAAGGTCATAGGAAGGACTCATAATATGGAAGGATTATCAAAGACTATCATAAGTCTGTTGTTTACCATAGACTTCATGATATCTAATTAGTGAAGGCATATTATATTTTTGTACTGTGAATTCAGGTTTTGAAACAATATATCTTCATTAATGGGATAAGGGGCTACTGACATTTTTGATTAGAGATCTTTTACTATGTCATTTAGATGTCAAGATGTGTCTCACACCATAATTGTAACAAATCTTTGCGCCTTGACTTTCTATATGCTTCATGTACATGTTGCATATAAACAACATTTCCATAAGCAAAAGAAAGAAAAGTTGATTTAACTTTGACAGGTTATTTTCAATCATGTCATTTTTGTATTTCTTTGACATTTCATCAGATACAGAATTATCAGATGGCACTCGATGAGTGTCAAATGGGAGAAGAGAATTTGGGAAACGAGAGGCGATTCACACTGCTGACAAAGAAAACAAATCATAGAATATTTCTTGATTTCTGAGAATCACCATCACACATAAACCATATACTTTAATCTCTACCTGAAGTCTAAATGTGATGGAGGTAAAAGGATTCAAAGCTTTTGAGTATGTGGCAAATCAAGCTGAAATCTGAAATGGCAATCTCTGTGGCAGAGTGATAACTGTCCCTTTTGTCCATTCCTTTACTCGCTAGCTGTTAGACATTTGTAGTAATGTGTCTCTGTTCAAATGTATACCTAACAACTGTACAGTGTTTCTTGTAAAATAAGGTGTTCAAATTGAACAATTCAGCTACAGCCGTCACAACAAGCTTTTGGCCCAAAGCTTGAACACATTGATTGAAACTGAATTTGGGTGCAGTGTGCTGGTCACTACTGCAACCAACTTAAGTGGTTCATGAACCTGGTTTGAATATAGCTCCTTTCATCAAATGTATGGATTTTACTGGATTCCGCCTTGTATGTTTGTGATACCTTGTGACTTGCTGAAATATTTCCAACCCCCACGCCTTTGATCATTGCAGTGAGGTGTTGTAGTGCTACTGTTGAAGGGGAATCATTTGGGAACATAACAGCAACCCGTGCACAGCCCTAGTGAAGTACTTCTGGCGTAAATAAAAGTATGTCTGCTGTGAATTTTACTTCTCTAAAGAAAGGGGGGAAAAAAAGGTCTTTTCATTAGCTGGTAAGTTGAATGGAGTTTCTGTGTGTGCATTGTATGGGGAATTCACGACCGACCTTTCAAAAGAATTGGAGGATATGTAATTTTCTAATAGATTATGTAATACTTTTAATCTAGAAATCTGACAACACAATTGTTCTGTAGACATTTATCTTGGTGTAAAGCTATCCAGACAGCTGTTTATCAGTATGCTTCGCTGCCTCTTGTATTATTGGAGTATTGGAGATTAAAATGTCAACTGTCAAGTGGCTTCTGTAACAGTGGTAATGAGGAATCTATGACTTAAAAATAACAATCAGTCAAGTGTTTTTCGTATTGCTGTTTTCAAACTTTTGAATAAAGACGCAGCTGGTTGTCACATCGCCTGCAATTATTTGATTGTCGCACTGTGTTGAAGGAACTCGCAGCACATACAAGTTCATTCGGCCGACAGTCAGGCCAAGCCAGACCAGTTATTGACAAAACAGGAGTATGGATAAAGGAAGTCAAGCCCTGTGCTGATTCCAAAGGTCTTCAATGATGTTTTATCGCCCCCCTGTGGAAGATCTGCAAACATCTTCAACAATGACAGCCTTTCTGAGAAGAGGCGCCTTTTCTACAGAAAGACTTTTTAAAAGTGCTGGTAGTATCGACATTGTAATTTCCTCTCAACCTGGGGCAAAATGCATGGAGTCCCCTACCGCATTATCCCGTGGCAGTAGCATCTGCTGTGTTTTGCTGCCATCTCTTGGTTTACGGGCCTGCTGCTGCATCTGTTCACGCAGATGTCAACAAGATTATGTTCTCTATCACTGTATGACTACGTTTTCCTCCAAACATTATACCCCAAACTATGGAGAGCCGGCAGGCAGGTTTACACTTCCACGTGTGAAGGCTGGGATTAGGGTTGAAACTCAGGAACATCTTATAAATACTGCCAAAATACAAGAGTTTCATATGGTCTTGCACTTGCAGTTTGACTTAAAGTGGAATACCACTGAATTTAAGAACTAAATTTAAGAACTTCCTGTTGTTTGACTAGCTTTCCAACTTGACAGAAGATTCATGGTCTACTCCAGATCTCTTTCTTTGGAGAGCAGACTATGTTGGTTGGATTGATTGATTACATCAGATGACTTCAATAACCCAATTATTAGTTATTAATTAAGTCATTATCCTAGAGGTTCACATACTTTTTCCAACTTAGGTTGTTAATGTTTTAACAATATTTTCAATAAAAACATGTAAAGGTTATTTGTTAAATCACATTGTTTTATCTATTGTTATGACTTATGAAGGTCAGACCATATTTTAGGAGCCATTTATGCAGGAATGCAGGTAATTCAAAAGGATTCACAAACTTCACAAAAGAGGGGAAACCACCCGGATTTTACCCTGTTCAGACAGGGAGAGAGGCTGTGATGGATCTCGTTACATTTTTGAAGCGTGCAGCATGGTGAGTTTTTGATGTATTATCAATGCAGCAACTGCTGTTCTTCAAAGTGGAGAGCATTCAGCCTGTAGCGTCACAGGCTGTGTGATGTCTGTCTTGACTGGGTCACGTGGGTGGCTATTATTGCACCTCAATAATAGAAAATTATTATTGATGACAGCGCATTTATTCTCATTTCCTCATTGATATGAGAACCTTATGGGTTCCATATGGGTGTTATTTTTGTGATAATCTCTTGATTGATCCGCCAAGATTTGTTCTATTTTAAACAAACAGACAAATAAAATCACTGAGATGTCATTCTTCTGTTTTTCATTTTAAGGATTTCTGGCTATTTGGATACTACTATACACACTTCCATTTTTAATGTAATCCTGTTCTTCTTCCTTAATGTTACACATGCTATTTATGTCATCCTGATTTATTTCTTCTGGTTGAGGACATGTTGTCAAAGAGGAATCTTTGATATTGTCTTTGACCCTCCTGTTATGTTCATCTATCAGAAACACCATAAATGTTCTGGTCAAAATGACCCGGTGCATGTTTAATCATCCAAAAATAGTTAAATACAAACATACAACATTTGGATAAGGATTTGTCCAGCTCCCACTGATTCTGGCCCAAAACATGTCTCCCTTCTAGGTTAGTCATTTCTATAACTATTTTCTGAATTGAAGCAGGAATGACCAGGTCAAAAGCAAACTTTATATCTGTGACACAAGTCACTGCCATCCTAGTGGGCACTGGCACGATATTTATTATGTTTTCAGTTGATATCGTTGCCTAGCACATATTGGAGGATGGGTGGCCATTTTTTGAATGTCTCTCTTAGTGTTGGTGACTGTGACCATTTCCTCCTCATTTGACAATTCATCATCATGATCAGAATTGATCTCAAAGGAACAAATCAGGAACAAATTGTATGTGTGTGTGTGTGTGTGTGTATAATTGAGGGGGAGGTGGGATACAGTGGGAGGAAGTAGGCAGATTTTTACACTTTTACAAAACAATTTTGCTTTTAGCCTCCATTCTCATTGCCTGGCCAAACCGTATCTATGCAATATAAACATGCATTGCAGACTTTAATTTTGCATTTACATGTACATTACGCCAATTAAGGCCAGCAGAAAAGGTTCCATGCTAAAAATATACTTTAAAATCTGTTTCTAGTATTTTTAAACTGGTCAATTTAACATCATAACAACATAACAAGAGGGTTAAAGACTGAAAAAGAATCTCCTTTAAAAAGTCTTGGGTGAAAGTTCGCTATTGTTTTTTTTCAAACAAATGCTTTTGAAAAGACATTCAAGTTATACTTCATGGGAAATGTAGTGTCCACTCTTAACAAATAATGGGGGCGATGGTGCAGTAAAACTACAAGTACCAGCACGAGATCCCTTTCTTGCGCGTGCCCATGACCGAGCAACTGAAAAGGAATAAAGGGAAAGCTAGTCGGCTGAGCTCTGAGGAGTACTAGTATGAATTAGTAGTGCGAAATCTACTATCATCTAATTTCATATGATATTTAACCCAAATTATTGTATTGAGTTCATCACAAGTTACATTCAGGAATTAAACCTCTACGAGATTTGGTAACAGAAAGGAACGAGAGACGAGAAAATCGGTATTCTTCAGAAGCCGGAACCTCTGCTGCTCGACCTAGCTAACGGTAGCTAGCACTAGTAGCATAAGAGCCGGACCTGGGCCCAGGTCAGTGACATCCCACATAGTCGGTAATTTTAGCTTTATCTTATTAGCTTGTTCGCTACCCTTTCGACGCAATGGCTTGCGGAGCTACTCTGAAAAGGACTATGGAGTTTGATCCACTAATGAGCCCGGCTTCCCCCAAACGGAGGAGGTGCGCCCCAATGATGTCTGCAGTTGCTTCCACTTCTTCCCCTCAAAAATATCTGCGTATGGAGCCCTCGCCTTTCGGAGAAGTCGTGTCGTCCAGGCTCACGACGGGTATGTAGCATTGACAGTAGTTTTACTAAGCCGCCCGTTGAGTGCTTTTAACGTAAACTGACCTGCATTGTGTTAGCATTGGGTAAGTTAACTTAGCCTCAGTATGCGCAGTTCTCTAGTGTGGAGGAAACGGCACGCCAAACTATTGGAAAGTTTAGCAAGTTGCTGTTGCCTTTCTTATCGGGAAACGTACACACCTCGTAGAACACGACTTACTGCCTTTTTACGAATCATCCTTGTCCACTTGTATATTCGGCGTACATATGATCCACTGTGCAGCACTTGCGATGGAATTGAATTTAGAATTTGTAGCCTTCCTGTGTATTTTAGTGGAAGAAAAGTGTGTCAATAACTGGCAAAAAAAATTCTCAAGGTTGAAATAATATATTTGTAATAAGTGCTTGGTTTATTGTAATTTGCCGAATTAAAGAGTGACTCCTAAGGTCTAAAGTCGTGTATCTACCAGATATGTTTGTTGCTCAGCAAGGCGACATTAAGTTGCCAGAGTGTTGGGTGACATACAGGAGAGGACGGCATGTATGGGGGTCATGGGTAAGTTAGCAAATAGCCTGTGTACGTTTGTCATTGAAATGTTTTTCTCTCCAAACTTTTCTATTTCAGAGCAAATTCTGCACAACATCAAACAGGAGTACAAGCGGTTGCAGAAACGAAGGCACCTGGACAATGCTTTCCAGCAGGCAGATGGCTGTTGTCCTCTGGATGTGCAAAACGTTCATAGTGGATCTGCACTATCAGGTAACTACAGATTGCCTGCAGCGTTTCCCTTAGGTCAGAACTGCATCCCGGTGGGATCAAAATAAGCAGCTTGATTCAGTCATGGCTTCAACTGTTTGTTTTAACGCAGTCCCTTTGATAATAAGACATATTGTTGTAGCTACTCCTGAAATGTTTGCATTTAAACTGGCGGGGTTCAGGACTTTCCTGTTAGGTTTAATCTGCATGTTTTGCATCTAAATCAGGTTCGGACTCCCTTTGGCTTTCTTCCTCCTCAAGGCCTATTCCTTGTAAAATACTTTGTAGTTATCTGAGGTATCAAACGTTTAATGCAAGGGAGAAAATAAATCATCTACTGGCTGTATTATGTGACTTGTTGAATATATAGACTTCGCTAGCAGCAGGGCTAATTACACTTCACAGCAGTTCAAGCCCCTGTGCTGGCAAGGATCTGTCCCTCGGAAGTGTCTGTGAGCAAGACACTGAAATCCTACCAGCTACAGGGGTGCTGATCTTTAGCTAGTGTTGCTCTCTGATATTGTCAAGCAAAAATAATTTCTCTACTGGGAAAGCAGTAATATAAGGAGTCAAAACAGCAGAGCGTTCCAATGTTTACAAGCTAATTGGCTAAACTCGCAAGTAAGCTGGCTGCCACTCCACAACAGTGAAAGTATGGCTTAGAGTATGTTCACACTAAGCTGTTTAAATTTGAAAACAGTGTTTTCGGTTCTAGCCTTTTCAAAAAGCTCGGCGTTCACACTAGACCACCAAAAACGTATACCTCCTTCCATGGGCATGCGCAGACCAATTGGCCGTGTGTGGAGTGGCCGGGCTGCCGAGCGGCCACCTCTCTCACGGCTGGATCACCTGACAGTCAAGCAGAGAAACGTCATCATTTTCGGAATCCTCCGTTTTTTGCCGTCCCTGAGTGTGGACGGCAAAAAACCCTAACCCTAAGCAAACTGGAATACTAAATTAACCAGTATACACGTTTGGTTCCAGTGTGTGCGCCCTAATTTTCGAACATGCATACGACTGGTGATAAGGTGTGTGCGGAGAAAAGGAAACCATTTTGGAAGAGGGGAGATTAGTTAACTACAGCCTACTTAAAAATGGAGCAACAGTAAATGGAAAATAAAAGTAAAGTAGGATACATTTGATTTGCTGCATATAGGGTAACTGTAGAGACATTATGCAGAAAACTACACTTTAGGCTGGTCTGTACACCTTATGCCATCTGTACAACAGACCACCTCATGCCATTAGTGAAAATGAAACCTGGCTCAAGCCTACTATTTATCAGTTGCATGCTTGTAAAGTAAGTATATTGGCAGGTTTTAATGTTGCTGATGGGACAAGGCTAGGTTACTTGTGTGATTGGCCACTTCATCAAATGAAGGTGTTGTCAGTGTACAGAAAATAAAACTGGGTGATGCTTAAGTACCATTTGGTACCTGAAACCAGTCCAAGTCTTCTACTGGGATAAATAAAGTCTAAGGCTATTAAACTTCAAAGTAAAAGTGTAAAGTTAGTAAAAGTTATTTGTAAACTTATGGTACTGGAGCTCTGATTCTATAGCCTTTAGGAACAGTTGAGCTATATCCAAATGTACTTTGCCATGGTACACCTTCCAAGCTGCCTGGTATGTTTTGTGATTGATTTTCATTGGTACAGAATCCTCTTCTTGATTTTCATTTAGGAACTTCTGACTGACTCTCCTGTTTTCTATTGTTCCGAAGCTCGTCTTACTACCGTAGTACATAACTATTGCTTTCCTTTAAGTGAATCTTTAGCCCTGTTCGCACAGGACTAATGTTACCTGGTGAAGTCCAATGATTTGTAATTGTGGGGATTACCAGTGATATTAATCTCTGCGAATCTGCCAAGTCTGTAACTTGTAAAGTAAAAATTCCAGAGCAGATTACCTTGTGTATTTTGGTGAAGACAGACGTTCCCTCATAATACTAATCCTGTGCTCATTGATCTCTAGATAATCTTTTAGGCACACCATTTCTCTCTTTCTCTGTCATGAAAAATGGGGGCCGTAATGGAATTTATAGAGGAAGGCTTTGAATGCATTTTCGGCACAAGCTTCAAGTTTTACTTGAAACAGACAAATTGTAAAATCTTAACCATATACAATTAGATCCAGAGCTTCATGCGTTTCACGAAATGCAGAGGTTGAGTGATACATCATGAATAAATATTGACAACTGGAAATGTGAATTCATGTTTTACTTTTGTCAACAGTATCATTAATGATAATCATTAGTTACTAGTTTCAATGACGTTACAGTATTTAAAATCTAGTACTGACATTGATTCTCCTTACAGGTACACCCTCCGGTGCCTCTTCTCCAACCAGAAAAGAGCAGCCTTTATTTTCCCTGAGACAGGTCGGGATGATCTGTGAAAGACTACTGAAGGAGCAAGAGGAAAAAATACGTGAAGAGTATGATGAGATATTGACAGCCAAGCTTGCAGGTATGGCTTTGAAATGGTATAGAAAGTAAGTGCACTTTGAAAGCACTGCAAGTACAATGCAAATATTTTTTTGTTCTTCCCACAGAGCAATATGATGCATTTGTCAAGTTCACTCATGATCAACTAATGCGAAGGTTTGGAGAGCAACCTGCTAGCTGTGAGTATAATTATTCATTCACTAAACACACATTTTTGTAGCCTGTTGATTGTCTCCAGTAAGCTTGCATCTCCAATTTTGTCTTTTTTAAATTATTTAACAGTGTAGGATTATGTTTCACGACCCTTTTAAATTTAAGAAGATGGGAATTAAATATAAGGGCTTGATCTGTGAGAATTGAAAATCCATACTTTTATTAAACATGAATTTGTTGTCAAGGGTCTATGTTAAAATGTTAGCACTGTGGACTGGGCACTTTTTCCTCACTTCTTTAATGTGACTGGTTCAGAGCACTAAGTTCTGTTTGATAAAAGACTGAACAGGGCTCAGGACTGAACACGGGGCTTGGCCTGTAACATGTGAATCTTCCAGTGTTCTCATGCAGTTCTGGTATGTCGCCACGTTTCCCCCTTTCCCTCCACAGATGTTTCCTGAGTGTGACCGCTTAACATTGGGAATATCATTTATGCTGCGAGTGTCTCCAGGGACTCAGTGGATCTAGTTGGATTTATCTCCTACCTGTGCCATATCGCCTCCATGTGGACACACTGCCAGCCATCAGTCAGTGGCATCCTTTGCTGTTGCAACTAGTGTTAGGAGGGCTTCCTGCTGTCAACTTGTTCGATGCACCTCTGTGACTCTACCAGTGGCCTCTTAAACTGCCGTGTCAATATTTATTTGGCTTTATTCTGATGCCTTTTTTACAAGGCCAACTGCCACCACACACTTAGCTTTTTTTGTCAAATTGGGTTATTTTGCAGAGGTGATGTTACTTGTATAGCTACTCTACATGTACATTTTGAAAAAGGGATTGGTCACCCATGAGTGGACCTACCAAGGTAGGCTTTAGCACAGTGGTCCTCCAATCTGGACCTCTGGGTCCAGAGTACTGCTGGTTTTCTATTCTTTCCATTCTAGCTGTCTAATCTGGGACTGATTTAGACCTGGACACCAGGTGATTAACCACCTGGCAGGATAGGAACCCAGCAGTACTCTGGACACAGGACTGGATTTGAGTACCACTACTTTAGACTGTACTCAAAGAACAGGCATCTTGACTTTTTTCAGCAATGTTTTAAACTGTACTGGCAATTACTGGTATTACATTTGTACACACTGTATTTTTAAACCTTTTGTTTGCTTGACTTTTTGTTCCTTTTACCAAAATTTCTTAATTTTATTGCTCTAGGTGTAATGGGGCTTTGATTCAAGAAAAGCTAACCAATAAAGTGTTTACACAAAAGTAAAATGTCTCTGGTTGCATGCTCATCAAGATTTAGTTTCAATTTGATGTTTTCTGAATGGGATTGAATTGGGATAGGTCTGCTACAGCAATAGGGTGGTGAAGTGATTGGGGAAACTGCTTCACCCTGCTGAAGTGTCCTTTAGCAACACATTCACCTTTTTAGCTCCCTTCCTCCACTATCACCACTCTATGGCCCGGAAACTGATGTTAGTGCCACTATGTTGCTTGCTGTCCTAATAGTGGAGGAGACAGGAGACGCCGTTCCTATCACATCCTTGAGTGGCAGACCCCAAGTGTATCCTACCCAGAAGTCTTCAATTTCTTACTGGGGGTCTCACTAATCACTGAATGAATGAATATCTTTGCATCTCAAAAGCAATGCGAAGTCAAATTTGTTGGACTGAATTGGGTGGTTTAAAAAAAAATCCATTGACCAATATAGATTGAGGGAAAATGTTCATGCATAAATGCATGTTCAGACTACATATACCTACTGTACATTTAACATTTTGTTCTGGTGTGCATCTGTTATAAGACAATTGTGGTCCTGGGCAACATCAGAAAAATTTTGGATATTTCAAGGTGTCTGTCGGTACTGGAAAAAAGCCTTAAAATATCTGAACTCAAGGCCTTAAAATCTTAAACCGTTGAATATAACATAAGATTTTCAAATTTTGCGGTTTCTCCGCATCGTTCTTTTTCAATTAAATCAGCACACAGCCATATTCTGATTGGTCTAAAGTCGTTTTTATCTATTTGAAGTGCCAAATTCATTCTATGTAATTCGAATTGCTTATATTGACGAAACCTGCGAGTTTGAGCTACACAATAGGCAATGACGGTGCATCCAGAGCAGAGGAGAACATAATCGAACAAACCCTCTCGAAAGTATGACGTCAGCAAATAGAGCGCTTTCATTGGCTTGTCGGAGAGGAAGAGGCGGCAAAGGAGGAAGTACAGTAAATGTCAATGTGAACGGTCCTATCAAACCACCGTCCAGCGCTGTTTGTGTCTTCATAAAGTCTTACCCACATCGCTCTAATGCGCTTTTAAGCTCATGGCTTGTTTCTTCAGAAGAAATATTGCAGCGCAGGTAATTAAACGGATGGGCTCACTGTGTGTGCTAACTTATACTTTGTGGTGCAGGGGCAAGCTTGAAATGCCTTGACCCTGAAGCAACTCAAAACAAGTGCGATGTCGGGAGTTCTATCTAACTAACTATCTAACTGTTAGCCTGAATGAATTGAAGAAATCCTGATATGTGCCGCTCTCTATTTTCGTTAACTGATTGTTGTCTTTATTTAGCTCGTCAACGTGTATTTCTCTATGTGTAGTTGGGCAGGACATTGCAACAGTCTGAAGATGCTTTCACATCAGCTCTCTCTGCAGTTCCAGTTTCAAAGAAACAGTTAAGTGTGTGTGTGTGTGTGTGTGTGTGTGTGTGTGTGTGTGTGATCACACATTAACTCTATGTGCCTACTCCCCTGATCATGTCGTTGCCTCTACATTGACCTCACAGTAC
>CABFOQ010021804.1:0-18531 GCA_900660455.1 Gephyroberyx darwinii | reverse complement strand
CCAACACAGTTTTTGTCCTCTGGTGAAAGCGGCTCTTCTTGTGCAGGTCAAAGACTCACACGGTGATCAGTTTCTGTCTGTATTCCTTGTCTGCGTCTTGCTCGGTCACCTTGGATGTGTCCTGCTTTGGAAGTCCATATAGGTAGATGGACACACACACCAGCAGGGCTCCGGAGGCAAAGGGGCCCGCTGCATGAGGGGAAGAGGAAACTCAGGTTTGTTCTATAACATGTTATTTGTCAGTGATAGGATTACTTAGAGGTGACACTGAACATTCATGGGTAATACCATATCTTAAACCTCATTCGGTGACATACCAACACCTATTAATGCGGTTGTGAAAAAACTGACGTACTGATCTGTAGTCCAAACAAGAGGACGGACGCCACAGTTGAGAGAACGATGGCGGCCGCAGCAGAGAAGCCCTTCATGATGTTGTCCGTGTACTTCACCACCACCGACGTGTACAGACCACCCACACTGGCCAGGACTGGCAAGGAACAAAAAAAACAACCCACAATATCAATATACACAAAAAAACCCTGAAAAACGCGAACGTGGGCAGGTGTAACGTCACTTACACACTACAAGGCAGACCCAGGGCGTATAACCGAAGAAGAAGCCTTTCTCTAGGACTTTGTCGCCGTCAGTCATGTAAACGCCAACCAGGGTGACCAAGATGCCGGACAGGTACATCTGGATGTTCCTCACCCACAGGGACGTGTCGGAGCTCTTCAGGACCTTCTCAAAGTACACACCTTGACCGGAACCGAGAAACAAACATCTTAAAGTGTAGTCATGTTGGGTTGCAGGCAGACATCAAGTGAAGCCTAACTTCAAATGTATGTGTCTTTTTGCACGTTTTTGCATGTGCATTGTAGCTCACTCAACATTGCACAGAGGGGACATTTTCATCACTCAAAAAACAAACTTGCACACACAAGTTGTGTGTCTATTCATACATGATAGTGTGTTAATGTGCTTCATTTGTTAACTAAAGGAGCTCTGGTAACACACCTGCAAATCCAGAGCAAAGGACAGCAACAGCAATGGCCCCGAACCCAAGAATCGGGTTTTGCTCAATCTGAAAAGATGACATTAAGTACAGGGCTTAATAATCAAAACCAGGGCGGGATGGTTAATATTGACTATTGCTTCACGAGGTATAGTTGTGCTAGAAGTCACAAATACTGCGAGTGACGGGACACATGTTCTTTTGACGTTTACATTGGATTAGTGTCAGCCCCACCTGGACTTTAGTGGCTTCTACGGGTTTCCACTGGACGAGGGTGACGCCCCCGCAGAGCATGAAGACCGAGAACCACTGCAGCCGGCTGAGAGAGCGGTTCAGCATCAGGACTGTGCACAAGGCTGTGCATGGGATCTTCAGCTGATAGGTCACCTAACACAGGGAAAGAGAAGTTTCAAAATTGGTGTGTTTGATGAGGAGAACTGCTCTTTGTTTGAAAGGCAGGTTCATACCTGATAGACAGCTGCATCAAGGTTGCTCAGGGCAAGGAAGGCCATGTTATTCTGAACCGCGTACACTATGGAGGGAACGCTCAACTTCAGCAGTTCTTTAGGACTCCGAAACACATGTTCCACTATCGAGTTCTTCAGCCTGATGGGGCTACCCGTTTCTCTGTTAGAACAAACAAATACAGGTTTAGTTACTCTTTTTGCTCATATAGAACTTCATCCCGGATGGGGAAACTGGTTACTCTGAAATGTATCCAAGACTGTGCCCATGTTTCACATCTCTTTAGAAAAGCAGTAGCTGTTCTGAAACCAGTTCGCCTCTCAGCCGGAGGCAAGGTCGCCCAGAGATCCTGCAATCGAGGACGATAACTCAAAGTTTATGAGGATTGAAAGAAAGCTTGTCTGAGACCAGTTCATTATCTTGACCTGACCTGACCAGTGATAAATACACATTTCTCATAGTCCAATCTCCACCCTACCCTCCCACATTCTGAAATGCATACAAAATGAGCTAAACAAAAGCTAGACACATACTAGACACTGAATACTATGAAATTATTTGTGTGGACCCCCCCATGCTAGAAACCTGAGAACCAAGCCTCTAATCTGAGATGCCAATGAAAGACTGGCCCATCACCCCCCTCCTCCCTATCCTGAGGAGTTGATAAAATGCTGAAGGTCCACCAAGTTGGTTTGCTATTCATTATCAACAAGTAACACTTAATGATATCACAGCGTAAAAAGCTTGTCTCTTCCTTCCAGATTGAATCTGTTTCAGGGTGAATCATCACTCTATTTCCTGTCAGACGCTGCCACGCCACTGCCGGCAGTCACCACTATAACGGCGTAACGGCGAGGAATACTTACTTGGCCAACATCCCCAGACTCAGCCCCAGCTTAATGACCTCGGTGATGCACACCGCAGTGGTGGAGAAGTACAGACCCGCGGATGAAATCGTTCTTGTGTATCGCAAGGCCACCGTGTATGTCGCCGCCACCAGGGTCATCACTGATAGGCAGTAGATTTTGAAGACCACACTCACAGGCTCTGAAAGGACAGGAGTAATACAATGTTATTAAATGTTAAAGCATACAGCAGTAATAGGCTTGTTAAAGTTTACAGGAAAGTATTATCTCTACTTAAAAAAGGAAAACAACACTACCCCGGGCGCAGCTCTAAATTTCTGTTGTATTGTCTGGTATTGTTTTGTTTTTTTGTTTTTTAATGTGCGGGCCATTTTGCCTCTGTATCTTGTCAGCTAACGATAAACCCAAACATGCTGGCTCCCGTTGACACAAAACTCACCGTTAGCCATCGTTATTCAGGTTTGTGTCTTCGCGCTGATGAAGCCGGTGATTCCGCTACATGGCTGTTTTAATAGGCCAGGCGCTGCGCTCTATAAATCAGACTTGCAGAATGTTGTTAAACCTGTAAATCTACAACCTAGCAGATATGTGATCGTCCCACTGGGCTTCCTGTACATCCCAGAATGCAACGCGACAAACTCTGGACGGCGGCGTTTGTTTCTGACGCCGCTACATGCCGCCGGTGAGAGAAAGAGCGAGAAAGCTAGCTGCAGTCATATTAGCCTGCATGATGACTCATTTGAAAAATAAAAGAAGAATAGAATATAAAGAATAATAAAAATTACAAACAATTACAAAGACATAATACACAATACAAATACAACATACAGGAAAAATAAAAGACAGTAACAATTATGGTATAACTAAAAATATAGATAGGAAGTCATTGAGATAAAAAAAAAAAGTAAATATATAAATCAGTCCTGAGGGTGCATGATGACTGATTATCTTCACTTGGCTCATTTCTGTATAAACAGATTAAACATTGTACTCACATAATAATAATAATAATAATAATAATAATAAGTGGTTTTGTTTAGCCATCATCATGACTGAAAATACAGGTTTTACTAGAATAGACTATTGACTGTCAATCAACTCATATGAGCTTTTGAAGGCCGATTTTAATATTTTTACTATGAAGCTGCCAACAGTAGATATTTTGTGCCGATCTTCATATTTGACTATTTTCATGCCAAAAATTACAAGGAATCAGTGTTTACCCCAGAAAATCCACTGAAACAGCATTTAGACCAAAATGAGACACTGAAACTCTTCATTGAAACCCAGACTGATGAATTTCTTTTCTGTTTTCTTTTCTTTCAGGGTTAGAAACTCCTTAAGGCAGGGTGACCCACCTGTTCAATAGTAGTGAAACTCTAGGATCTCTTAAGCTTTTAAATAAAGAAATAATTAGCAAAAACAATTACTGAACACTTGAACATAAAACGTGCACAGAAGAGACTGTTTTTATGTAGCTGTGGTCAAGGAGGAACAAAAGGCCAATATCAGCCCCATATATTGGCAAGCTGATATATCAGTCTAACCCAACTACTGGGTACATCTGTCTTTCTGTCCTTTTTGCATTGGTAAACTGCATCCTTGGCAGTAAATCTGAAGTATCCCGTCTCCAATGACTTTTATTAGTGTGCATCGAGTGAGTCACTTAGTCCAAAGCATATGAAGCGGTATCATTTACTAATGTTTGGATTTATTTATTTATTTTTACCATAAAACAAATACACATGACTACATTTTCAATCAAATCAATTACTATCAATAAATCTTGACATATATGAAAAAAAAGCACAATGAAAATACAATCAAACAATGAAAACAAGGCTGGAAGAAGAGGTGTGTAGTCAGAGCGTGTTGAAATGTTAAAGACAAAACATGATTTTTTTTATTCCATCAATGTGAAAAGTATCCTGATCAATTTTGTTATCAATTTGTCATAGGTAAAACTTTAAAATAGGATGCCTAAATTCTGTGTAGGCCAATACTGATTCTACTTCATTAATAACAGCATCAGTAATGTGATACTGATAAAGGATATAAAGGATATTATATATAAAGGATAACGTTTTTCATTTACTTTTGGTAGATGTCCTTTCGGGGGGAATTCCTCAAAACTTGATATGGAATTTCAACTAAAATAAAAGATCTTGCACTTATGGGATGTCACATTTAACATTAGCTGCATACAGAATGTAATGCAGCACCCTGCTTGGTGATTAAGCGAATAGCTGACTTTATCCACTTCACGTAACCGAACAATCAAAGCTGTTATCCTGTTTAGAGTGAGTATCCGCCAATAGCAGTTGACGGCTAATCAATCTCTGCGTAAGGTCAACCCATCGGTCTATCTGAATGAGCTTCTTGTCCTATAGGACAGTAGCGGGCAATTCTGTCACTCTGACAGCAGCCATAGTCCCGCGGCACATCTACACATTCTCAGTCCATTGGAAACAAACTGCTCTCAGTGGGGCATCTAAAATGTGTCCACATCCAGGGGCTGATTTGAGAGGGGAAGAGAAACATTCTTAGGACAATTCCTCTATGCATTCCCCTTGTTAACTGTGAATTTATGGGGACATGTCCACCACTCCTTCTCAAAAGTGCCCACTGCACCCAACTTGCACCCTGTGATATTGGTTTAGCGTAGTTTATACTCATGAATGGCAAACTGGCAACACAAGTCCATGCACTGTTGCTGGTAGAAAGCTGTGGTGTGCACAAGGAAGCATCCTACGGCTAACACAAAGCTTACTCAGGAGTTATCCGAGGGCACATGCTCAAAACCCTCGCTCTCCCTCACTAGTGCCCTCTCCAGGATGACGCGGCCCTCCTTGTAGCGCTGGCTGTCCTCCGTAGCAAACTCGTATATCCAGCCCAGCTTGCTGTTGCAGTTCTTGCAGCTGACGTCTCGCACCATGTGTCTCCCCGTCAGCATGACTCTGTCTTGCACTTCGCTGTGCTGTAGATTCACAACCTGGAGCAAAACAACAGGCAAAACGTTTATCAGTGTAATAATGGCACTAGTGGAGTGAACCTCAAAGGACACCAAAGGAGATGTTGTGTTGATACAACGGCCTGCACCAGTGTTGAAAACCTGTGTACATGTAGCGACAACATGAAAGTTGAGTTGACATCTGTAGTCATCCAGAGCTGCTACCTACATCATTTAGCGGAATCAGGACCTAAATCAATTTCTGATATCAATGCAGTTCAATGCCATTTCCAAAGTTATCACGATATTTTGAGCAAAAAGCTGAATGAAGACAATTATTACTGTCTTGTCAGTTGTTGAAAACTTGATCCTCAATTTCAGTTTGGCCTGAGTCCATTTGTCCTACTTCAACATCAATTCAGCGGAGCTCACCAGAAGTGTGATGGCCCAAGCTAAAACTTGCTAGTCTTGTGCTTTCTAGTGTTCAAACAATGCAAGGGACCAAAAGTGACATTTTTTTCAACCCGCCATGCATATTGTCGAATTCTTGTAATGCAAAATTGTCACAAATTTTCACAACATCTCTAACAAACTAAAACTAAAGCCTATGATCTTTAGTTGTAAATAAAACACCATTATTATCCATAGATGGTGTCTATGTGAAGGAAAGTGATTTGTGGCCACCTTGTTGAACAGGAAGGCTCGGCCCGTGGCCCCAGTGAAGCGCGTGGAGATGAGCTCAGAGCGGTTGGTCAGGATGGTGTCACAGTTGGCACAGGAGAAGAGGCGAGTCCCACCGATGTGGTCCAAGAAGATCCGTCCCATCTTGCCACTGCCAGGGAAGAATGACCTTTAGCAAAGAGAGAAGCCCTGTTGCACTCTGTTCTGACTCACATGTGCTGCATTCAAGAGCAGTCGGAAATACTACTAATAAGAAGAACCCAACAATGCAGTAAATACAACTGAGAAAGTGGGGAGAGACCCAAGTTGCCAAGGTGTGACATTTAGGTGGGGTGGTCCTGATGGAGACCCTGCACTTTATTCATTCCTTATTCCTGTATATATGTACCATCCATTCATTCACAAGCTGCTCTTCTCTACATGCATATATGTAAACATGTCATCCATCTGTTGTACATCCTGGTTCTATGTCACCTAGAACCGTAGTTTTTGAGTATTTAGCATTTAGGCCTTTGTATTTTGTATTTTGTACCCTGCCTGTGTATTTTGTACATTATGATTCTTGTTGATACTGTTATGCTGCTGTAACCCCAGAATTTCCCCCCAGGGATCAATAAAGTATCTATTTATTAGGGTTGGGCAACCGGGCGAATACATCAGAGATCAGCAACATATGTGATGACGATTGGTTGATAGAAGGATGTATACTACCCAAGCCTACATGCTATATAAATCTTTCGAATTGTATGCTTTCATTTTTACTCTTTAATTCTTAGATGTTAGGCACAAACACCAAACCTGGTTTGGTGTTTCCCTGGTAATTAAAAGATGATGCAGTTTTAACTCTGTTCTGCTAGATTTCTATACTACGTTGGTACAGGGCGCATGACTGCTACAAACAGTATTTACGACTTTCAATAGCTGATGTAGGAGCTTAGGAGGAGCACATGAACGCAGCATTAGGCCTAAGACTAACGGACAAAAATATTGGCAGGTCAATAGGTAGGCAGAAGAAATTTGCCTTCCAAAATGTCCCTATGGTTTACATAAAGCAACATAACCAGAACAGTTTGTAGGCTCTGTACGACAACCTGTCAGAACAATTAGCTAGAAAAGACAACGACAACGAAAAGTCAGCCAACGATAAGAGCACATACGGCACGTCGGATGTTGGTGATTGAGACGGCAGCCAAATTTCTCACCTTGTCTCTGACGGATTCGCAGTTCAGACGACTCGTAATGAAATGTCTTGAATCTTGTATTAGATGACAGTTTTGTGTTTCTTCACTAGCTGTCGTCACCGCTTTACGTAGCTACAGTAGCGTTACATCCAGTGTCAAGCCCAACAGAATGAAAACACATTTTCCGGTTGTAACTTTCAAAGTAAAGCCCATATTGACGAACGTGCAACAGTTTTCAGTTATACATTTAAAGCTGCAATATGCAACCTTTTTCACATTTAAATAACAATAAATGAATATTATACAATATTCATTAACAGTCTGGGTGTGACCCTGTGTGTACAATTCCCCCCAGTTGCCTGAAAATGGCTTTTCAATTGTTATGTTTGGGATGTTTCTGGGTATGTACCATTGGCTGACTGCTTTTTTTAATTGCAGTTGCTCGCCATCAGCTTCTTCAATGTTGGTGGTGTGTTTGTGAATGCTGGTCACCTCAGCCTCAGGCTAGATGCTGTTTCATGTTAGACAGTCCATCAATGAGTGATGTTTCAGGGCATGAATTTGACCAAGGGGAAGGCGAGCAGGACCAACAAACATGTTGCTGCCTCAAGGTGAAAAGTTGCATATGGTAGATTTATAGAGGTTATTCAAGGAGGCTTCTGGTGTGCAACATTGACATACAGGCCTTTTCAAAAGTGATAATATTCCGCTTTTATTTTGAAGGCAAAATCATCAAGCTTCCGGTCTTATTTCGGCTCTTCTCCGTTAACTTGACGCGCCTGTGGGCTTCTCAACAGCTGTTGAGAAAACCATCAACATCCGGTGGTGTGGCCCCGCCCTCACTCTCGCCTCGCTCTACGCTAGCACAGGGGGGCAGCAGAGCACACCGGCAGAAACCCATGAGGCCTGAGGTGAGGAGGAGGAGGAGTAGGCGGAGGAGGAGGAGTAGGGTGTGGTTGTCCAAGGACACGTAGGACAAATCATTTTTTAAATTCTTGGCAGAGAGCCTGAGCATCGATTCGTGGCATTGCATATTCAGTAGTGGAACAATAGGACAAACTGTTCCGCCCAGCTAAGCCTGCTCAGAGATAAGCACATATCAGACAGATACATGGAAAGTCAACCGACCTTGAGAGGAGATAACGGACTGTAAAGGCAAGAGAGAATGGCCTTTTATCAGGATTACAGTATCATGGTCAAAGACAGTGGACTCGTCTGCCAGGAACAAGTTTCACAAGTTCACAGCATTCAAGATGTCCTGCAATTTTTTAGTACAGACCAAAAATCAGTATTTAAGATTGCTAGCTCTTTTCCTTGCCCAGTCTAAAAATGTCCTTGGGTTGCCTATGTGTGTGTGTGTGTGTGTGTGTGTGTGTGTGTACATGGGACTAAGGGCAGTTTGTGACCCAGTGTCTTTAGTTCAGGACTGAAGGACTGCAGTAGTAAATGCACTTGGTCATTTTAAGTTCCCTGCCCCTTCCCTCACCTATCTAATCAGAAGATAAATAAGAGATAAATAACCTTGTCTCATAAACTGATGCTCACTGTTATGTAAGAAAAGGAATATTTTATCTGATGATGATACTCCTGATGATACTCCATAAAGAAATTAAGAAAGTCCATCACTTTCATATAGAGCTGGTTTATAATAGGAGGGTAATAAAAGACAAAAACTTAGAACAGACATCCTTATGTAAAGTTTCAGCTTTTGAGGTCATCTCTGCTGATTTTCAAACTTGGCTCCCCAAACTTCTGCCCAATCTCGTTTGGAATCTTAAATGCTGTTTTTTCCCCCCCAAACCACAATCAACGTACAGGAATTTATCTCGACGGATCTGTCAAAATAAAATACATAACAGCTTTTTTTTGTAATTAGAACAACCGGACACGGGACACCTCTGCATTATACTCGCTCCACTGCATTTTTCTTGAGTGGAAAACCTACCAAGCCATCACTGTCTCCACACAGCACAGCACAGAGAACCTGTTTTCTCGGGGTCGTTGAAAGTCATTCTGGAAAACGTAGGAAATTAGTAACTGATCTAGAAGTAGACGAGGCAGGTTGAAATTACAGTAAATTACAACATTTCATCACAAAATGAACTTGAACATCACAGATTGATGATATTTAACAGTGTACAGGTATCTGAGGGTGGATTGTAGTAACAAGGAGTGATCACCTGAAGCCAATGAGGAGAATGCTCGGCAGGCGAACTGCTGTTTTTTTCCCCACACCTTACCCATAAAACCTGCAGTTACGAAGGGTAATACGATCAACCAAGAGGATCCCATTCCCCCTCCAATCATCCCTTGGCCATGCACCTGTTATGCCTGGGAAATCCCCGCTGCAGGGGCATATCTCTCGCAATAATTTGTGGTCCGAGTTCAACAGTAGGCCTACACATCACAGAGCGGCCCGATTCATGACCTTACGTTGCTCCAGCAGAGAAAAGGCCAGAGACTCACACTGATATAGATCGTTTCTCAAAAACTCCTTTCCTCGTTATCAATCTGTCTCAAGTCAAAGTCAACAAGTATTGGTTTTACTGCAGTGGGATGCTGATGTTCAGATTGTGTCGCAGCTACCAAATTGTTTCACGGTTTGATTGTGTTTTTATGGAAAGATTATACTGTTTGTTAAACCCTCAGATAAAGAGCTTGGCCTCATCCTCTATCTCACCCCAGGCCAGATAAGGAACCTCTTTATAGCTGAAAAACATGGTAATTATGATCATGCTTTCCTTGAAGCTAGTTGTCTTGATAATGCCTGTTCAATATAATATATTATAGTATAAGTTCAGCTTTTCTTCATCTTATCTCCAGTAATGCGAGTTGATAGACAAGGTCAAAGAGCATTGTGATATTTTGTGGTGTCTTTGTAGGTTCTCTTAACTGAGCCAAATAGAAATGTTTGTTGTTAACCCAATGGACAATAAAGTTTAAACGTGAATCTTTCCCTGTAAACCCATTCTGTCAAGTAGATGTCCTTGTACTGCTGCAAACTGCAATTTCCACTCAGCGGCAATAAAGAGATATCTATCTATCTATCTAGATGCAATTGTTGTAATTAGGAACTTATCGGTGTCATTATTTTATTATTAACCCACAAGTGTCATGGCCTTGACCCTTTGAGCAGAAGGCCAGTCCCACCCCCTGTGCATATTGATGGTGTGTATAGGTAGCGCTGGTAAGACACCTGACCGGTGCAACAGAGAGAAGGAAGGCTGCAGAAACCAACAGGGACCAACTCTGACAGGATGCTTTCACTGCTGGTTAGAATGACGCTGCTGGGGCTCGCATGGACACCAGGTCTCTGCTGTTTCTATACTTTAATGCCTGTCTTGCTATTTTTTTTCCAGGAATTGTATGTGTAGCAACTGGTCACTACTGCTTTAAACAAGCTGATTTATAGTTGTAACTGCATTTAGTGTATGTATGAGCCAGAAGGTTTTGAGTATCAACTGATAAATGTCACAGGAGAAAAGACCTTTTTGGTAAAAGTCCAGTATTTGTGACAATTTGGTGTTTAAATTTCAAATCGTATTTTATTTTACTTTGTTTCGCTTTTTAGATTGGACACTCATAACTGGATGTATAGCACCAATTTTTTGCTCTGAATAACTCTTATGCCCTGGCTTCTCCAAGGCCTCAGGATTTCATTAGGATTTTTTTTTTTCAAATAACTAAAAAAATGTCACAAAAAATAATAATATTCCGTCATTGAAAACCACACTTTTTCTTTTGATTAAGATTCATTTATTGTCACATACATTTTTACATGCAATGAAATTTTATCTTCTGCACATCCCTGACTAAATACACACACATATCACCCCACATGCATTTTTAGGTGAGGGGGCAGAGCGCTGCCATTGAATGGCGCGCCTGGAGCAGTTTTGGGGTTAAATGCCTTGCTCAAGGGCACTTCAGCAGTGTTGGTGGGCACCGTAGCTGTGATACCAGTCATTTTTCCATACACCCTCCTGGTGGTGCCGGGGATCGAACCAACAACCCTTCGGTGATGGGTCGGCCTCTCTAACCACTAGGCCAACCTGCCGCCTTTGGTTATTGGTTTAGTGTTTGATCCACTGAGGTAACGTACTAATATTTTACCATGCTCTCTATTTCTAATCTCTCCTTGCTCACAGTAACTGCACTGCCTTGCCCTCAGACGTTCCCCTCGCAGCCCCCTCCTTCCTCTGGTAAGTCACATGGACACCAGGTCTCTAATGAAGCCCAACTCATATTTGATATGCATGATTTATGTGTATGATACCTCAACGAAATTCATTGTTACACTCCCGGTCTAGATCAATTTATAGACCATATATGTTCGGGGATTTTTGCTTCAAATTTCCCTAATAGTTAGTGCACACAAAATGGGAAAATCTTAAAGGATCTCCAGTCTGTCTGTCTCTACTTTGAACTGTCTAATAAAGGCAAAAAAACAAACAAAAAACAGCAAGTCAAGTTTATTTGACCAATTCTATTTGACAAAAAAAATATTTTTATTTCAATGGTGCATTATCGATGGAAGCATATGCCAATACCTAAATATCTATGAAATACCGGTTGGCTGATAGCATTGGTGCACCACAATTAATACCATTGATCTTCTATAAAGACTGTTGGAAATCAGACCTAAAAACGATCTGAGTAGCTGAGTATGTTACTTCCAATCAGCTTAAACAGTTAAATGAATGTTTCTGAAGATGAACAACTGCCTCCCAAATCAAGAGACCACAGAACTAAGAGTCAAATCTGTGATATTCTTAAGAGACGCTCTCTGCAGCTGCCTGACGGTAAATGAAAGAGTGGGAGACAAAAAGCTGAATTCATATTTTATTCTACCTATCTGTATTTTCTTTAATTTAATTTAAGTTTATTATTATTATTTTTTCTTTCTCTCTATGGCCCTGGGCGGGGTGGGGGTGGGGATTCTTTTGTATTTGTACTTCTGTACTACTGTTCTACGAAAAATATAAATAAAGTGCTTTTAAAAAAAAATCATGGTAGTGCGCTAACAATTCTGAGCCTGAAAATGTGCCCGTACCATCTCTAAGATCATAGGAGCATCATACAGTACCTCATTTATGTTTATTTCCCCTTGTGGGGTCTAGCTGAAGTTTGCAGTCTTGCGGCCCCGCTGCTGGAGCACATTTATAAGTCGAAATTCTATTTATTTATTTCCTCTCTCAAGTTCATAGCGTGAAGCCCTCAGATGTGGCCGCGCTTTCCGCCATTGGACTGCACGCGCGCAGGTGAGCACAGCGAGCCAGTGAGCTTCGGTCATGCGCAACAACATTTCTGTCATGAAGAGGTCCGTTGAGCCGTGTTCAAACTTGTGACCCTTTGCTTCCCCCCGCAGCACCGAGCTGTCTAAAGTGGTTTCAAGACTCCACGGTAAAACTTCCAAACTTTGTTCTGTTGTCTGTAGTGCTGTATGAGCGTC
Organism: Gephyroberyx darwinii; assembly: GCA_900660455.1. Classification (NCBI taxonomy): domain Eukaryota; kingdom Metazoa; phylum Chordata; class Actinopteri; order Trachichthyiformes; family Trachichthyidae; genus Gephyroberyx; species Gephyroberyx darwinii. Next base: position 5,921 of record CABFOQ010021804.1, on the reverse strand, counting down.
CCTCCGTGCAGTCACCTTCTCTTTTGAGCTAGGAAAATAATATTTTGATTGGCAGATAGCAATATGGTTAGCCGTCAGATTGATCCTGTGCCAAATCCTCCTTTGAGCTTTTATTTTCTTGACCAACACTATAAATCCCCATCTTTTGTTTTGAGATGCAACTTAAAGGCCATTTAGGCTTTTAAGTTTATTATAGTGGGTCAAAATGATTAGCTGAGCATTTGATTATGTTTTACAGTTGTGAAACGTTTTTTTTCATGCTTATTTTTCATGTCCACTTTTAAAATAAATAAATATCTATATATATCTATATCTATATCTATGCCAATATGCCTACAAACTAGATGGGCAAATTAATTCTGGGTTTTAACTTTAAACTTCTGTACATTTCTCTCTGTCAGAGCTGATGACCCTGTTCAACTCTGCACTGATCAGTCCCCTCTCAGACGAAACCAACCTGTACACCCCTCCGGTTGTTCAGCACAGGTACAGGTGGCCACAGCACTTTCTGATAGGGGGAATAAGCTGCCGATCATTTTGGCTACTGTCAAGAAGTGTTTTTTTACCCATTTTTCTTTTTGTCTGTAGGACTCTGATGGAGCAGGCGGAGGAAGTGTCCCTCTACCTTCGGAGCCAACAGGTACTTTAAGGGTTACTTTGGCATTTTAATTTTAGTTTTCTTCATCAGACTCCTGCTGTATCGGGAGAAAACAATCTACATTTGTGTTTCAATTGACCCTGAACATTCCACTTTGAAACAAAGGCATGAGGCTCATTTTGACAGTGAGGAAAAATGACCAACAAAAAATTTAAAAATGTTATGGTATACCTTTAATCCCTTTAAAGTCTTACAGGCGTACCAAAGCCTTCATATGTTACAGCTTCTTCTGCATCCATATCTCCTGCTACAGGCCATTGACGTGGATGGAGAATGGAAGCTGGTGCTGCTCTTTGTTCAGGTGGATCAGCTCTGTGCCTGTGAGGAACAGCAGGTAACCGGTGGAACACTTGGAAGACCTTTATTTTGATGTCACAGGATTATTATTCCCACATTTTTCCAGCGAAATAAACTTTGGAGCCCCATATACTTAAGTTACAGAGTCCAGTTTCATCATCCTTATCAACAGGAAGTCACACACTTTTAACGTTCCTCAATGCAAGGCAATTCAGTCCTACAGAAACCTTGTCTCTCCAATTTTGCCCCTTTTAAAATTGTATTCATTTGAGGCATTTAGCATATGCTCTAATCCCTTACAAATACTGTAACAGCACAATAAGCTGAAATTCATGGACAACCAACGTTACAAACATAATTGCTTCCCTGTAGTTGACAACTAACATTATCTTCCCTATGTAGAAATTGCCACCTGACTACCAAACCACTGAAAATGCTTTGAAAATCGTCAAATGTCTTGCGCAGGAGAAGCTTAGCAATTGTTACTATTTGCAAGAAAATCAATCAGCTCCTCTCAAATCCTGAAACGTTTTGGAGATGAAGCGTTCCTGCAAAATCTATAGCCTCTCCATGAGACCGTTGTGTTCGTGTGTGCAGGTCCAGTCCAAGATCAGAGCAGCGGTTCAGGAGGTGGATCGCTCTCTGCAGTTGCTGCACTCCCAGGTTTGTGATAGATTGTACATTTCCCTCCACGTTCATTACTAATACTTCACACCCTCGCCACTGTAATGCTCGTGACTCGTCCAATGTCCTTGCAGCTGAAGCGGACCATTGTGAATGTTGCGGTGTGGGATGGAGGGCATGACACGTTCCAGAATGGGTACGTTTACATGGCAAATTAAATCGATTGAAGAAAATTAGCTTTTTTTTACACTTTCTGACATGAATTTTGAGGCTGTAAAGGTTTGTTTACATATTGAATGCTTGGCATCAGTGGAGTAAAACAGATCTGTATTTATAATTTGTTAAGAAAGCGTATTCTCTATTTGTAATTCATGCTCTTCAAGAATGTATGTTATGAAGCCCATAATTTAAGTCAAGTAAGAGGAAATAAGTAAGACTGTCCTAATGAGTTGAATCTGCTGTTTCTTACTGACAGGATGTGTCCATGTATGGAAACAAGCAGCGAAGGAGAACTCAGACTTCAGAGGGTCATGCTCGCTCAAGTCCTGCAGGTATCTGATTGTCTCCACGGCTGAGCAGCACTAGCCACAAGCTAGTCTACGCTGCAGCACGTTGTCCTTAAATGACCTCTTTTAATCTCTTATTTTAACTTTAACAGGAGTCCTTGGACGACCACATGGTGAAGAAGCATTGGTATGGCGACAGAGACGACTTTGCGGTTGTGCTGCAGGACACGGCTCTCATTGCAGATCCCGCCTCTGTCGCTGTGAGTTACGGGCATCCAGCAGACGCCATTTCTCAACCACCACCCATAATGCCTTTCACTTGCACCATTTTGAATTCCTGTTTGAATTCAACCAAATCCTTACTTGGTCAGATGCAGAGAGAGCTGCAACCTGCATCCTTTACCCCCTTATCCCTTTGATGATGATATTCCAGGCCTACGCTGTCCTGTTTATCTCACTGCAAGAAGAGCTGAAGATTTATATTCAGCATCTAACATACATTTTTGTTATTGCTTTTTCAACAGGGTAGGAGGGCTCCCTCTGAATCACAAGCATCACAGCAAACGAATAAAATGATGGCTCAGATATGGACAAACCTGGTGAGGCGTAGATCCTCACTCTAAATATGATCCTGGGTATTTGTAGATAGGGACCCAACCCATACTGGAAGGAGGAAACAGTATGTGACCCGTACATTTTCATAAATCTGTCCCCTAAACTAAACCTAATCCTAATCCTAACGCTAAACCAGCCCCTTGTAGAAGTGCAACATGTCCTTACTTTGAAGGATTTTCCTCTTCTTTCTATCCTTGTCACAAGTACACACACACACACACACACACACCTCCCTGTTCTTGTTGAGAGTGAGTTGTCTGTCTTTTCAGCTGCAGCCCACAAGTGGCCAACATGGCACAGAGGACAATGGGATGGTCATCACAGTGCCTTGTCCCAGTGAGGTGAGGAACAACGGTAAAACCTTTATTCACACCCAGTGCACGGTTAGAGGTACGTTAGAAGCAGCTAAATAAGTTACACTGTGCAACACTCATATGTTACGGTAAACAAATAGTTGTTTTTTCCTCTTTATCCCTCCCCTACATAATAATTCTCTCCCTCTCTCTCTATCAATATCTGTCTCTCTCTCTCTCTCCCAGGACCGACCCTTCTTAAGGACGGAGGGAAACTCTCCTTCGTATCGCCACAACGACGCCTCTCCTCTCCTTCACCCTGTGAGTATTGTTTGGTTTCTGGCCACATGACAGCGTTTTATGCCTCCTGTGTAGTTCTGGCTCTGGATCTGCTCTCTGTGTGTCAGGTTACAGGCACAGAGCTGCCCTGTGAGGACCTCAGTCCCTCAACCTCTCCACCCACCTCAGGTAATGACCATGGTCACTGTTTTGTATAATCATTATTTATAGAAAATATACAAGCTATGTAATTATAGCTCGTAGGGGCTCGAAATGTATGTATGTATGTAATAAGAAAAACAAATTATTTTGCATTTCAGTCATTGCTAATAGTTTTCAATGATTTGGAATAGAGGAGCATATTGAAATAGTTTGAAAACAAAACCAACAAAAACATGTATTCAAAATAAGTTTTATTTTATAAATTTTATTAGATTCCTTTCCATAATATTATTTTGCATTATTTTGGGGTCATTTGTTCCATACATACATTAATGATCACGCAGTAGAATGATCAGTCCTTTTACTTTTGAGCATGGATATGTTCTGTATCTATAATATGACGGTGTTTTAGGGCCACTGTTTAAAAATAAATAATCTAAGATTTCGAGAATAAAGTCCTAACATTACTTGATTAAAGTTGTAATATTTCGAGAATAAACTCATAGTGTTATTACGAGATTAAAGTCATAATATTACGTGAATAATGTCATAATATTATGAGAATAAAGTTGTGATATGATTAGAAGTGTGGAGTAGCCTAATGCAGGTAGCAGCTTCATTATTAGATTAGATTAGATGGCTCTTTATTGTCTCCGAGGGGAAATTGCAGTTATGCAGCAGAGGGTGTACAAAGCAAGAGAGAGGCACACAGCACTATACAATAAACAAAACTACAAACAATATATAAAACTACAAAAAATATACAAAGTACATAAAATATACAAATTAGTGCATACCAGTTAAAATGGAATTGGACTATTTAGTTAAATCATACTTTAGGATCATACTTTATAGGATGTAGGTCGCCGCTGTTGGTCCAGGCAGGTCAGCGCGGACACCAAAGCTGCCAGTCTTGCAGGAGACAAACCAGCTCCAACCCGACTGGCCAGCTCGTCCAGGTCTGCTCTGGCTGCATCCTATCCTGCGGGATAGTTCAGCCGCCGCTGTCGGTCCCACTCTCTCTCGCCATATGCCTCTCAGTAGCTGTCCATTCTTGGTTTACATCCTATAAAGTATGATCCTAAAGTATGATTTAACTAAATTGTCCACTTCCATTTTAACAATGAAGCTTTGCTTGCATTTGGCTACTCGACACTTTTCTCAACATGTCACGACTTTATTCTCATAATATTATGACATTATTCACGTAATATTACGACTTTATTCTCGAAACTTTATGACTTTATTCTCGTAAAAAGGCCTGTTCTGAGATTATTCTCGAAATATTACGACTTTAATCTTGTAATGTTAGGACTTTATTCTCAAAATCTTAGATTATTTATTTTTAAACATTGTCCCTAAAAACGCCGTTGTACTATGACACATCTTCTGTTCACCATGATTAAGGAAAACACTGTGTAGGTTTGTATATTGGAGGATGTTGATGCTGTATGTTTATAAGGGAAACTTCAGGATTTTTAGAAGCTCATCCTATCCTGATTTCTAGATTTTTGTGTTGTGGAAATGTACAAACTGAAACTTAAGCCATTTCTCTCAAACTCAAATTTAAGTTCTTTCAATCACTATTACATAATATTACTATTGCTCCAGCCAGTGAAAGTAATTGTTATGGCTTGCACATTATTCCAAAATCCAAGTCGAGAGTGCATATTATTGTGATGGTCTGTGATGTATCTCTTTTCCCAGTCCATGCCCTCCGTCCTGGAGATATCAAAGTAGTGGCTGCTGTGGGAGACTCTCTGACTGTGAGTTGAGTTGGGTTTGACGTGTTCCTGCTTTCTGTTTAACTATTGTGATTCTGTTATAATCCTGAGGAAATGACTTAGAGAACTTTTATTTATTTATTAACCTGATCAGACCCTGCTGGATGAAGATTACACAAACATTTCCCGGAGTCAAAGCTGCTCTGGAGGCAGAAATAATCTTATTGGTTGAGTTAAATGGGCAGAGCCATATCAATTATCTCTCTTCATACAGTATGGAAGCCCATGAAGGACTTAATTCAAATGATAATGTAAACTTGAAGATGAAAATGCAATTCCACAATAGCATTATCATTTTCCACAATAGCATGTGTTATTTGAGTCAAAATGAAAATGAAAATGCAATAATCCAATTTGCATTTCATTTTCACATACTCCTATGGGCGTTCTAGGACCACATTAAAATGAAAATGGAAAGGTTGTTTGACATTTCATTTTCAAAGACTTAACCTGCTCTACTATGCTGTACTGTGGACAATATTCAAATGCGATGCGCGAAACCCCGCCCCCAGGCCATTGCATTTGCATTTGCATATCATCACGCACTTTTAGGGACACAATGGAAATGAAAATGCAATCTGTCAGTCCTCTCATCAAGGCGGGTCTTCAGTTAGGACGTCACTTCCTCGTTCAGTGACTTCTCTGCTGTTCCTGGACCAGCTTTAAGTGCCAACCGGAAGTAGCGGTGTTTGTCTATGGGATC
>CABFOQ010021802.1:0-57989 GCA_900660455.1 Gephyroberyx darwinii | reverse complement strand
TCTCTCTCTCTCTCTCTCTCTCTCTCTCACACACACACACACACACACACACACTGTAAATATCCAAGTGATGGATTAGGCATGTATTCCCTCTCCGTTCCCTCTCAAGCCGTTCTTTTCTGCTTGGTGAACTACGCTTTGGTCAAGCAATGTCAACAGCCAATGCAGTGACAGCCAGCATTGCCAACCCAAGGTCTTGCTAGTGTGCGCCTCAAAATAGGCCTGACTGCATCTGATGTTGTTAGGAAAAGGATGCATGAGACATAAGGCATAATTCACACAGCACTGGTGTCATAAAGGACTGGAAGAAAGTCCTATTTTTGTGTATATTACTAAAGGCTATATGCAGACATAGGGAGTTTTGAAAGGCAACTTACAGTTACTACCGCATAAACTTTTTAGTATATGCTGGGGAGTTGAATAGCCCATGCAAACCTGACACCTACTGTGCACAATGTCAATGTGTAGGGTGAGACACTTAGATGCCCTTCTGGGTTTCATGAAAGCTGGGTGGGAATGTATTTTTAGTTTGAGCTTGCAAATTCCAATTAGATAAACACTTCATATTGAATTTGACGTTGGCTACGTCATATGTACTTTATTTTGTAATAAATATTGGCTAAATGTTTTTGGATTTCTTTACCTCCATATTTTGATTCCCAAAATAACCTGTTTGCTATTCTTTGCTATTCTTTGCTATTCTTTTCTATTTTTGTCTGTTCTGTTACTGATGGTTACTGAACAATGGAACCATTTTTCTTTTGTCACCAGTCCTGCAGGAAATGATAACATTCATCTATGGGACAAAATGATATTGAACCATCCATATTGCTTAGGGAGAGGGAACTCAGGCACAAATGAGCTGTGTGGCTCCCAGAAGTGTGTGTGTGTGTGCGCGTGTGTGTGTGTGTGTGCCTGCCTGTCCGTGTGTGTGCATGCATGCTTGTGTGTTCATGTTTTTAGCATACATGTCTGGGGGGGCTGTAGGAGCGAGAGGAAGAGGGATGGAAGGGGGAGTAGGAATGGGTCACTGTCAGGGGAAAGTATAGGTGCGCATGACAGAGCATAGCATCATTATGGCAGCAGTCCAGGGCAGGCATTATGGGACGGTGAGTGTGTGTATCATCACCCAGGGGATGATACTGGGGCGGTATATCTATTTGGGCAGGCCTATAGCTTGTCAGCTTTCCTGTCTGTTTGGCTTGTCAGGTCAGCTTGACAGTAGGCAGACAGGGGGACGGCTGCCTGGGTGGCAGCCAGGTCCTGGTCACCAGCACTGGAGACAGACTGCAAGTATAGTGGTCCGAAGAGTATAGAAAATTGATCCATAATGTTTATGACAGCAGGATGGTGTAGTGAGTAGAGAATTCACCCCCTTGTCAGCAAAGGTCCACCCTGCTGAAGTTCCCTTGAGCAAGACGCTAGATCCCTACCAGCTCCAGGGGTGCTGCTCGGGAGCTGACCCTGACCTCCCTGTGAAGGAGGGGCAAGCGAAAAGGGAATAGGTACCGCTGTACTCGACCCACAGCAGTGATGCTCTCTGTGATTTTTCTGTCTCTTGTTTTTATCTGTATTTGTGAAGCACTTTCTGATAGTCTTGTTTGCTAGACTTTTGGACTATATGAACCCTGTGTGCAGAATTTCAAATGATGGAAAAACAGACTACATTCACCAGGATGCTGCATAGAGCCAGAAAGACGCAAAATTACTTAGTAGATTCTCTTGCAAACCACATGCTGCTTCTGATCACAGCAATTTACACTATCAATAAAAGATTACAGTTACAGTTGTTGGTAATCAGATAATGATAATCCAGTTACATGAAATCTGTAACTTCCCAACTGCAACTGAATGTGCATGTAATAAATCATTCATATCCTGACCCTTATGTGCTCATCAATGGAAGCTTTTAAGCCGCGAGATGTCTGTCCAGCTTAACTGTTATCTGAAGAGTTGGCAGTGCAACAACGCAACAAATTGCTAATTTGGATGAAGGCGTGGCTGAACACTGCTATTGCGTAACCTTAAGAGAAAAAAATACCCAACTTGGTCGTTGGTAAACTTGTCATTTGTTTTTTTACTGAATAGCTTCTCGTCAAAGCTTTGCACCTTTTTCTATGGTTGTTTTCATGGAGAGACACTGTATTGAGCTCATCTGTCCCATGATCTTCCTTGAAGAGCCCCTCATCCACAACCTAATCACTGTTCTGTTAGTGTGAAATGGCCTCCATTAAAGTGTGACTGCATGGTGCTCTGCTCTTTCTCTTTCCCTCCATCTCTGTCTCACTCTCTCTTTCCCAATGTCCAACTCCACTTCTCTCTCTCTCTCTCTCTCTTTCTCTGTCTATCACTCTCTCTCTCTCTCTTTCGCTGTCTATCACTCTCTCTCTCTCTCAGATTTTGGATCAGCACCAGTGGCAGCTTGCTTGCTGATTATGAAGGCTTTTATGTTCCACTTAGCAGCAGGAGGATTCGAGTTGTGTGTATGGAGAGGTGGTGGTGGGGGGTATTTTGGCTGGAGGCCGAAGAGCATCACTGTTACTGCACCGCACATCCATCCCCTCGCGTCCACCCAACCCTCCACACACACACACACACACACACACACACACACACACACACACATTAGCCTTTATTAAGCCAACTGTGCCTGACCACATGGTCCTTCCCCAAATGGACAAAACCTGTCTGGCATTCAGCCCGTCCTTTGATGGCGACTCCAAATAGCCGTATCAAAGAACCATAACTGCAAATGGGGCCCAAATCCGGAGAGGAATATGACTTAATGGAAATGTTAACAGCATAATATCCGTAGCTGTAAAGGCGAGGAAACTGTTGCTCTAAGTCCTGACTAGGTTATTTGGTTGTTAAATGGTGATTGTACACCATCCAGTGAAGGTTTTGTTTTTCTACAGTGTGCAGTGCGAGTGCAGTATCCCTGAAGTCGTCTTTCACAGTTCCCGGCGCCCCATCTCTCATTTCCGCCACCATCTATTTCTCTGACGTCCAACAACGTAATGCTCTTACATCGGACAGAGACAGGAAAGACGAATGAAAGAAAACTCACATAGAGGAATTTCACAGTCTCACCACCCTGTCCCACTTTCTTTCTCTTCTTCTCTCCGTCTTTACATAACAAAGTGTTTCATAACTTGCCAGATTGCCAGGATGCGCAGTGGCTCTCTCTCCTTATCCTTATGCCTTTGCTTCTCTACCTCCTCTTAACCATCTCTCCCACATCAATTTCTTCCCTGCTTCCTCCCATTCTTCATCTCTCACTTTCTGCCATTCTCCCTTCATCTCCTTCTGGGACCTTTCCTCAGCTTCCTCTCCCTCCTCCCTTCCTCTCTTCCCTCTCAGTTTCTCCTTGCCTTCATCTCTCCCTTCCTCCCCACTTCTCTGCCCATGTCAGCTTTTCATTTTATACCGTCCCGTCCACGTGCCCTCTGTTCTTTCAGGATGGGCAGATGAGCCAAGACAGGGCCGTACGGGGGCAGGCGGCTGTCCTCATGAGAGGAAGCCACGTTGCATTTGTGCAGAAAGCATCAGGCAGCTTCATGCCAGCCCTGTCCCGAGGGGCTTCCTTCCTCAAATTAGTTTGGCTTCTCTGGAGCAGAAGGGCAGAAGGGACCTGATTGGGGACCCAGCTCTATCTCTGTCACACTGTCTCTCCCTCTCTTGTTCCCTGTCTTTCTCTCTCTCTCTCTCATTCTCACACTTTCCTTCTGTCCCCTTCTGTTTTTATTTTGCTCCTCTTTTCTCAGTGTTGTCTGTCTCTCTCTCTCTCTCTCTCTGTTCTCTGCTAACTTCTTACTGCAGTCTGATCTTTGCTACTGCAGCAGATTTTTCATGGGTGGGACCTTATTGCAGATGGGCAGTTTCCCAATCCAAGCTGACTCTCTCTGTCTAACCCTGTCTCTCCGTCTCTTTCTCATCCTCTCTCTGTGTTTTGCCCAGTCTTTTTATTTCTCCCTTTCCCTCTCCTCCCTCTGTCTCCCCACTATTGCACTCTCTCTTTTGCCATTAGAATTCATGCCCTCTCCTTCCTCTGTGTCGTGACTCTAGACAGTATTTGCGTGCCGGGGCTGTTACTCATGAATGGGTAGGGTAGCGTTGTTTTGTTGTGTACAACGAAACTGAGGACACAATGCAAAACAGTCTTGTACACCCTGAAACAAAAGTATGAGGTCCTCTGCTTGCTTGCTGTGGGGAACTGCAGCAGACTTTTAAAGTTGTGTCATCTTTTCTGCATTTTATTGACATTTATTCATAGCAGGAACTAGTTAAGACTGAGCCGAGCACCATGCTGGATATTACATTACAGTCATTTAGCAGACGCTTTTATCCAAAGCGTACTTGACACTATGTGGGGATCGAACCCACAACCCTGAGTGCGCCCTGAGAGTCTCATGCTCTACTGACTGAGCTGTCTAGGCCAAGTACGTGTTTTGATCATCACCAGTTGTCATTCACTACACCAGGAGTCTCCTATCGCTGATCAAATTCAAGTCCCCCATAAAAGTAGGTGTGGTTTTTCTGCCACTCACTGATGTAAATAGGCCTGTAAATGTCAGTGGATTTGTTGACATTTCCTGAAGTTATACACTCAGAGATAAAATATTAGATGGTGAGGCTACTTCGTTTCTTCTGAGATGACTTGCCATGACTTTACTAATTTGTGCTTGCAGCTGAATCGGAGCAGAATTTTTCATGACTGACAAAACCTGATATATGGATTCATAGCATAATTATTTCCCTGGAATTGACAACAAAACTGTACAAAACAACCAGGAGACATCGCCTCGTGGAGTAGAATAGAATAGAATAGAATAGAATAGAATAAAATAGAATAGAATAGAATTCCAGTTCCAATTTCCTAGTAGTCAATATTACTGTATCTCCATACCTCTTGCAAGTCCTCTGAGAGAGCAGCTTAGCTCAGTTTAGTTTACCCATCAGCTTTTTGTGTTCCTACCAGAGAGGTCAAGTGGAAGGTTGTATCGAATGAATCACTCGGCTTCTCCTGGCCACCCACGGGGTTTCTCGGCTAGATCACGCACCACGCAGGGGCTCAGTGCTCAACCACAGAGTTACTGCAAAGTCCTGCATTAACCTCTGACCTTGTGTACATGGCTGGCTCAGGGAAGCAGCAATGGCATAGATGATTTAGACTGCAGATACCCAGAGGCGCTTTAACTATCGGCCAATACTGAGAAGCAACCAGGTCCATAACATTTACTGGATAATAGAGACTTGGACCATTAATTGGACATATTAACATCCTTCTTTGTGTGAAAAGGGCAGAAAATCAAGTCATTTTTCTTTTATCAGGTTAAACGAGGCTTTTGGTTTTGGATTTCAGTATTGCTGAAATTCTCCAAAACCATAGTTTTTCCTGGTATTGGTCTGAAGTCCAGTTCTAGTTCTGCATCAGTGCATCCCAAGTCACAGCATCTGTTTTGGCTCCTTGAACAAGAGTAAAACAACATAGAATTCTTTCTTGAGCAATGCTACCTCTGCGTCTCAGTATGTAAACCTACTCGATGAGCTGTAGGCTTGTTTGAACTTACAACATTTATATATTTATTCATCCATCCCAAAGCACCCAGTGATTGATTTGTAAATATTGATCAGATGTAAGAAAGTGGATGCTGAACTCTTCTGAGGTTTGAGAGCAAACCAGCAGATAGTGTGAGTGGGCACTTTCCCTCACAGCCCCTGTGAATAATAATCTGCAGGTAGATTTATGTTTTCACTGACTTTCACTGACTTTTCACTTTCACTGACTTGTCCTCATCTAATAACAGGAGATGGTTTGGTTGCTGGATTGATATTAGACTTTGCATCTAGAAAAAAGACATCAAATATGATGAGAAAAGCGTTAGAGACCAATTTCTTTTCAATGTTGTCTTTGCTAACATTGTGTCATCGTTACTGTTACTCCATAGTTGCACATTAAATTCTACTCGTCTGTACTTGCCATGGGTAGACAATCTAGTAGACCGGACAGCGACATAGGTCCTGACCCAGAATCAAATTGAAATTTTAGTGCAGTGAGGATATGGTTTGATCCTGAGGCTGCTAAGCCACAGAGGGGCTGTTCAAGCTGAATTTTAAGATGAGTTTGTTTAGCATGATATTAGTATTTTTCAAGTTGCAGAACCCATTAATGGCTTTCATGGGTCGTTTGGGTCACAACACTTATTCAACACATAGAGGACCACGCAACTTAGAAAAACATAGAAATTGGAGGTTAACAGGATTTCCAACTAAAAGCAGCAATAACAGCCGCTGCAGCACGGTGACATAGTGAGGAAGGAGTCTATCCTTCAACTGGAAGACCCATATCCAAGTCCCCGTGTTGGCAAGCACCTGCCCTGCTGAAGTGTCCTTGACAGAATCACTACCAGCTCCAGGGGGGTTGTTCTGTAGCTGACCCTGACCTCTCTGTGGAGAGGAGAAGGGGAAAAGAGAATTTCCCTCTGGGGATCAACAAAGTATCACATCATTATTGCTGTTGCCTATTTCTGGAGGAGGGTGAATGTTTATATCGCTGAGGTCAGGGAAAGACTGTGGGCAGGAGATGATTTTAGGTGAGGGTGAATGATGATGCGTGGGAAGAATTTGCTCAAACTACTAAACAGGTCCCAGTTTACGAAGTATAGATTTTAGGATAAATCTTTTTGTTACATTTGAACAAATTGCCCATCTGACCGGTGCAAATGCATCTCTCCGTTGGCTCATAGCGGCTTCATTGTATTTAATTACCATCCACAAGTTGAAAAAAACAATGCAATTAGAGCTCTCCTGACAGCATCGCATATGTTCACCCACCCACCCAGCCACACACACACACACACACACACAAATGCATTGAGCAACAATAACATCTGCACAGGTAGAGCTTAAAAGTACATCGCGTGAGAATATAAAGTCAAAGTTCACTTAAAGCTGGTGATGAATGTCCATTGATTTAAAATGCATTCCACGTAATTATCTGCCTGAATGGTCCCTTTTATTTTCATTAACCTGCCGCTTCACTACAAACCACCACACGATTCATCTAAATCTCCCGCTGGCCCAGACTGAACTCAGTTTACATATCAAATGTGGTTTCTTTTTGCGCAGCTTAATCAAACCAACTCAAGAGCAGGGACCGTTGTAGTTTTAAGACACTACACAGAGGAAGCAGGTGAACTGTGGAGTAATGGTGGGTTTAAAAAGTGGGGTGTCGGGACAGAATGCTTGTGACTTTTGAGGGTTGCTGGTATAAATCCAATTTAGAATATCAGTGTGAGGGAAGTGGTGGAGACAACAACTGGCAAGGCGCTCTTGAGCAAGGCATGTTACAACAGGAGAACCACCGAAATCATCTTTTGTGTTTCTGGTAGATATCTCTGATAACTCTGAGTAGTTCTTTAACCCCCAACTGCCCCACTGGGGTGCTTCCATGTATGAATGCCTGCAACTGAATGAGGAATAGGATGTTGCACACAGTATGTACTCAGCAAATCATCTGTGGATAAATAAAAACTAAAATACATGAGAAATAACTTGGAGAGCTCAGATGGCAGTTATGTGATGCGCAGCCACTTGAGGGGGTTGAAGACAAACATTAACAGTCGATGATGAAAAAATACACTGATTTCATATCCTCCTCTTCCCCTCCCTGCTTCCAGTTCTTCCCCTACGGTGACGCGTCCAAGTTTGCCCAGCACGCGTTCAGGACCTTCGACAAGAATGGCGACGGCACCATTGACTTCAGAGAGTTCATCTGCGCGCTCTCCATCACGTCACGGGGAAGCTTTGAGCAGAAACTCAACTGGGCCTTCAACATGTACGACCTGGACGGAGATGGCAAGATCACACGGGTGGAGATGCTGGAGATCATTGAGGTATTAGAGGCGAATGGTGTTTTCCAAAGACCGATGTTTCATCTAGATTAGAGGTGCAGTCAGAGAATTTCAACTATGTTAATGTTAGAAATCAAAGTGTTGGTGGTTGGAGGTGATAAAGCAGTATCATTATTTTAGCATTCAGTGGTGATTTCATGTGATGCAGGTCATAAGATGCTGTCACAAGTACCTTGTGTACTCCTTAACCTGCTGAGTCACCAGGATGCTGCAATTTTTGAAGTTCTGACTTTGTTAAAGGTCATACACCACCAGAGAGTGCAGAGGGATTATTCATGAACACAAATAATCCAAAACACATATACACAATGGTGGAGTTTTCTTGACTTCAGACTTTAAACAAGTAGAATTGTAGGGAATTTATGTTGCTTGAGGTAGTGATACACACACAAAATTCCCTCATACTCCTTATTTGTTCTTTGGTGTTTTTCTTTTTGTGGGTCGATCACTCTTTCCCTCTCCCTTTCTTTGTCTTTTTTGCCGCTGAATGAATCAAACCTCAAATCACCTTCCTCCTCTAAACCTCTGCAGGCGATCTACAAGATGGTTGGCACGGTGATCATGATGAAAATGAACGAGGACGGCTTGACGCCCGAGCAGAGGGTGGACAAGATCTTCTCCAAGATGGATAAGAACAACGACGACCAGATCTCGCTGGAGGAGTTCAAAGAGGCGGCCAAGAGCGATCCCTCCATCGTATTACTCCTGCAGTGTGACCTCCAGAAATAGGTGGGAGGGTGAAACAAGCGCTCCCCCAGCCGCCACGGACTGCACAGAAAGAATTTCATGTTCCATTCAGTTTGCAGCTATTTCCACTGAAAAAAAAATGCTTGGACTACCTTTCAATGGATCCGCTTCTTGTGTTTGAAACACTCGTGTGCATGAGAATGTTATTTGCTATAAAAAGATCTACACATAACATATAACTGTGCGAGTGCAAGAGTGCGGAGAGTGCACACTCACACGACAGAGATTAGACACACACACACACACACACACACACACACACACATCTCTCACAACATATTTACACCTCGCACAAATATATATATATATATATAGATATATAAATATGAATATATATATTTCAATTATTTAAAGATCAACTGCCAAAATGTGAAGTGTGCAAAGTATTTTCCATACAGTCTCATTCTACTGGAGCTTGCGCATCAGTGATGTGCTACGTTGAATTTGCCGCTACTCTACTTATTGTTCCAAGTTTACTGATGCTAGCTATGTGTTTCATAATATTGAGTAATGTCAACCGAACCAAATCCCTATGATAATGTATCTGCCTCCAATAAAACACTCGATCCGTTCTTCTAAAATATGATAGACGAAGAGATGGATTAGCGTTCGTCCGACTTTTCCTTCCAAAACATGCTTGTACTGTCGGTAAAAAAAATGTAAACGTAGTTGATTTGCATGCCTTTAGGTTCTGCCTTAAAATCTCAATCTCATTTTGCATCCTGTAAGATTAACTGAAGAGAGAAAGCCTTATCAGAGACAAGTGACACTTTAAACCGTGAGAAAACGTTTTTACCGAGTAGGAAAAAAATCACATTGCAGTAGGTCCTTCTCCAAGTATTGTCGTATGGGATGTAATTTTTGTGATTTGTCAAGACATTTTATTTTGACTGCTATAACTGTGGGAGCATGTTTCCTTGTAGATTAGCTATAGTATATGTTGCTAAGAACTAATTCCCCCGCCCCCCGTGCATATAAATACACTATCTCATGAATTTATGTTTGAATGAGTAGATGTTGAACGTGGAGGATCTGATGAATCCATCATTCTGAAGCAGTGTCAGAGATAAGGGGAAATAAATTGAGTAACAAACATTTGAAATAGAAGTGTGATCGGACTATTAAACCACGATTCCCTGCAGAAATGAATGGATGTATCGTTTGGGTGTAGCCCAAAATGAAAATTAGCTTAGAAAGAGAAAAAAACCCCATCTACAATGGAAAGGTTTTAAGCATACCTTATCAAACTTAGTTTTAACCTATGTCACCCTCATACACATTTTCTTCAATGAGTATACGGGTTGCATATCAGTAAGCTGAATTCAGAGGGGAATTGAAGAGTAGGAATAAGGTCTGTGCAACGTTTCGTGGTAAACATTGAACACTAACTCACTCTTGTTTGTCTTTTTCAGTGGAAGCCAATTAGTGCTAAGAGCAGCATAGTGAAAGAATGGCATTGCATTATACACTGTAACTAGAGGACAGCCCTTCAAGCCATGTGTTTAGTAGGTTGGACAATTCGCCCTCCCAGCCTTTGAAATATTTCTCTCTTACCAATCAGTCAATCTTTTTGTACTTTTTTACTCCCTTCTCTCACATATTGTACACGTACTGATGTATACTAAATGTATAGAAGTTCAGCATTTCCTTTCCATTAAGGTCTCCTTTTAAAAATGATTTGCAAGTAACCTGCAAGCCCAGTTGTGTCTAGAAGTAGTCTAAGATAATTCCATGGCCCTGTTTGGTAGTGCCACAGACGCAGTTTGGCAAACTACTGTGCCCACTTGTTTTTGAGCCTTTTTGCCAGACTTGGGAGGATATATGAGTCGTCATATTCATAATATACCGCACTGCAATAAATCCAACACAGCCAAGCATACCAGTCCATTGTCATCTCTCAACAGTGAGGCTTGTCCCGGTCAGTTTGTAATCTGAACTTCTTTACATGAACATCTTTGGCCAGAAAATGTTTCTAATTACAATTCTGTTATTACTATTGCTATTACGATCAAGATACCAAATGTAAGCAATGGCAACCGTGTACAAGGATTCTTTTGTAGCATGTATTGTGTCCCCGATGACATGGCTGCACTACTCCCTGTGTTGTGATTTAATCTAATAAAAGGAACTCTATGGGCCACTGTCTCGTCTGGTAATTTAACTCAACAAATAGGATTTATCTGCTCAGACACTTGCAACCTCAGCTCTAGTTTTCCTTCCTTCCCTAAGAACTATTCCTCATGTGGAATTAGGTAGTATTTAGGTAGGTAGGCCAGACCTTGACTGGATCATATAAACATAGTTTGTTTAAATGAGCTTTTTTCTCTGACATCAAACAAATACTATTGCACAGTATAAGAATGGACACTGAGCATCCTCCACTACTTAAAATTGAGTACTCACAATCAGTATTGGCAATGGAAAAGTGGTACTGGTGCAATTCTTACTGGGTAAATTATTTTAGCAAATAGGGAGCAAGTTGTACTCTGTATAGCCACCAGATGTCACCATTGAAAATGTTTTTTTTTTCCAGGGGCAAACAGTTTGTAGATATAATACTCAGTTGAAGTGAAAAATATCACGTTTTACAAAACCATGTTCAAGGTGTGGGCTATATAGACAATTCTACCACCTTCCCCTGGCCCATAAAGTGTGGAAACTTTTATCATTTGAATTTCAGATGGACTTGGAGTACACAGGGAATGACTTCCTGGTAATAATTCAGTACACCTTGTCCACTATATACAGAAAAGGCAGGGGGATTGACTGAGAGACAGTCAGCCATGTTTACTCATAAGTACCCTGGATTCAATGATCATATAGTGTTCATGAAGAGGCTGATGCTCTCACAGAAAGCAGGTACAACACTATGACAAATGAAACTCCAGGGATTGCATCATGTGATTTGAAGCGGCAAGCAAAATAGGAATATGGTGACCCACCAGTCTGCACTAATGGGGAAAATGCATTCCATGTATTGATCAAAATGAGTTCACATAGAGGACAGTATTTCCACTTCAATACATTCATGGAAGCAGGAGAGCAAAAACACTTATAAAAGGAACATTTATTTTACAGAGAAGATATACATTAAAAACTGATTTTATATCACACATTAGACTGTGATTAGCTCTCGATTCAAAGGTTGTAGACGAGGACTGAACTGACCATTTTAAACAGTCCAAACAAAAAGGAGCTCAGCCATATTTTAGTATGTGTTAATCATGGTGGGGAAACTACGGCCAGCTGCTATCCAAATGCTGGTAAACCTTTGCTGTTGCTGGCAAGTTTGTCTGATCTACCAACCACTTTTGCAGCTAATTCACCATGACTTTGAAGTCCTATTCCAAAATCTAGCTGGCAAGCTGGCAGAGGAGCTAAATATGTGTATGACTTTACACATGTAAAAAAAATACACTGCCCAGAACATTTCAACAAAAATTGTAGCACTTAACATCGCTGGCATAAACCAAGTAAGACATGAATTTGAACAGATGGAGAAATACAAATTCTGGACATGGAGGTGAGAGGAAAAGAGGCGTTTTCCAGGTGGCTACTTTGGAGGGTCTGTGTTGATGCCGTATTTCTCTTTTAGAAGCTTCAACTGTTCCTCTTTCTTCTTTGTATCCATTTTCTGGAAAGCCTGCAAGAGATTAATTAAAAAGGAAAAAAGCATTAGATCAAGTAATATTTTTCCATGTGCAAACTGATATCTTCCAGCCCATACGTCTAAGTGTATCACCATCAAACTAGTGATGCACAAATGACCTATATGATTTCTCCATGATTAAGTACTGCACTCTTTATTTTAAGGGAAATTACCTTCCAGAACATCCCCAGTGAAATACCACTGAGTACACACAATTTGAATGTGATGTTGCAACACATTAAGCAACAAGTTTCTAAATGCTCTAGTCCAGAATTTCTCCCCAGGGATCAATAAAGTATCTATCTTATTTCTGATGACTGTAGAGAAAATTACCAATATTCTTCTTATTTTCCAGGACAATCTTAAGTTTTTTGTGACATTTATTTACTTGTTTTCCATGTGTGCCTGAAAATCTAACATTTAACTGCAAAGGTTTTCCACAAGGGACCCTGGTGATGGCTCTTTGACCTGACCGTGCCTAAAGATGCTGTAACGGTCATACATACTCTGTTTGCATTGTAGTAGAGGACCACCAGATAACGATTGCAGACATTGAAGCCTGACAAGTGGTCACAAGCGTTCTTGGCATCAAAGATGTCCTCATACACCACATATGCTGTTCCTCTTGATTCTGGTGTGTTTCCTCTGAGAAAAAAAATAGCAGGAATCAAGATCAATATCAGCTGTTTTCATAGGTCCTTAGCAGGGGAAAGGGCTATGTGCATACAACATAAGAAGTGCTTGTTTGAATGTTTTGATTTAAGCAGTTTAGAATATCTATCTTATGGTGGATTGCTAGAAATAAATTAATGTATATGTATCACAGATATTGGTGCTGTTAGATCCATGTGGCATCAAAACTGTATTATTCTAGTATCAAATTGAGCATCAGAATAGTATTGGAAAAAAAACTTCCAACATAAACCAATAAATAACAATCTGTTTGTATGTATGTGACCACTCCAATCTACACTACATACCCCAAGTACTTACGTTCTGATTTGGCGTATTGGCCCATATTTCCCAAAGATATCGTACATTTCCTCAGCTGTGATCTTATATGGAAGGTTCCTAATGTACAGGATTCGGTTGACCTCGGGAGGTAACCGTATCTGTAGGACAGGAAGAGAAACAGAAGGGTTAAACACATTGAAAATGGAGGAGTTAAGGAGGATATGTAATGTAACCCTTATACAACCAACTGAAGGCAACACATTTGCTGCTAATCATCAGCCACTACAAATACAGTACATGACTATACTTTACTGGACCACTGATATGGAAACTTTTTAAAATAACAATACATGCCACAAATATGGAGGACCTCTAAATCTCTTCTCCAACGCCCTATATACCCACATAAAGCCAGCACTATTTTCACCAGCAATCCTATAGAATGTACTTCGTTATGCCAACTTCCAAAACTTCTTGACATCCTATTCGAAATGCCTCCCAATAAAATGGTAAACGTTAGATTGCTAACTAACCATTAGACTTCGTAGCTACACACTACGCTCGTAAAAGTCTCTACATGGTTCTAAAACTAAGGTCTGCCCAATAGGTGGCTTAACGCATTGACGCAACACCTGGAGGTGTGCATTTTGTCGGTTTAAACTCGTTTTAATAAAGGATGAGTGTGCCGCATGTTTTTATTTCCACAGTTTCAGTTCGTTAGCTGAGTGGCTAACGTCGTGCTATCTGCGTCAACTCGCGTTAGCTCTAGCTAGCTAGCTAACTAAGCTGGCGTTACAATTATGCCCATCACAAAACACCTCTGTCCGTTTGATAATTGTTTCAGAACAGTCGACGTGTCGGAACTTACATTAGCTCGTTTCGCTGCTTGCATAGCCATGATGATATACTGTTATCTGTAAATAAGACCACAGAACAATAAACAGCACTGCTTTCCAACGTTTAACGTTAAAATGGCAGCAAAACAGGAATTGGTGACGAACTTCCGCTTTCTAGCGAGTACTTCCTGTCCCAGTCACAAAAACATTAGAAGTAGAAGTTGACATTGAAAAAATAATTAAACGAAAATTCAGCTCATGACAAATGACAACACACGAAAACACACAGGACCTGTTTTTATTATAGGCCTATAGTAGTTGTAGTAGTAGTGGCTATAATTGTAGAGATGCATTTTTTTCAGAGCCCATCACTCTACTGAAACAGCAAACAGTTAGAGAATATCAAATCCAAAATATTATATATATTGATATGGTTAATCACAATATCCGTATAGCAAAATTAAACTTATCCCCAGATGCTCTGTTGGCTGAAATCCTATCTCGACAATAGAACCCAGTGTGTTATGGTAAATGGTGATGAATCACCTACTCTAAACTACAATGTCGATGTGCCACAGGGTCTATTCCAGGACCTTCCCTGTTCAGCATTACTTCCATGCCATTATATATACCATTTGACTAGCTGGTCTCTTGCTGGTGACACATTTAGGTCTATTCAGTCTATATACAAACAGTCTCTCAAGGTGTTAGATAAGAAACCTGAGAGCCTCAGCATTATGCAATCTTGCTGATTTGTATGATACATATTGCTGTCGCTGTACAATATCTCCTCAATCTCCCTACATTGCTTTGCAAGATATTGCATTTTATTGTTTTGAATGGCAAATTAACATTGTATCCAGGGGCAGCAGTTGAAAATTAGCCAGTTGGCTAACACTGGTACATTTACAGTAATGTTGATTAATGTGCATTTTCCCTGAAATATTTTTAAAAGGTGTAAGGGATAATTTAACTTACTGTAAACAGAAAAACCTGTTAGCTTTTGCTTGAGCTTGTCTTCTAATCATACTTGCCAACAGCCTAGGCCTGTTTTTTCTGGATTTATTCCTTATTTTAACCCCTCTTCCCTCTGGTTCCCTTGTAATTTCTGCAGTTTATCTCTCATACTTCAGACCAATTCTTTCTAATGTCCTTATTCGTACCCTTGCACCAGTAATTTTGTCAATGATTTAGGCATATCACATGTTGGTATTTGGTGTTAAATGAGCATATGGGGTAACAAATAAAAAAGGAATGTTGACAAACTTTCATGTTTTAAAGATTCTAACACTTTTGTCAAACAAATTGGTGTAGTGGTTATCCAAGACAATAATGAAATTAGCCTTAAAAAGACAACATGTGTATTGTTCAACCATCGTTATAGTGGCCATGCTGATTTCAAAATAAACTTGAACTTCCCAAAAAGGTTCTGTAAATATTATGCTCATGACACCAGATCTTGCTTAGGCTCGTCTATAAAATTTGACTCAACAAGTGATTAAGCATACAATGAGAGATATTTTCCCAAGCTTGTAAACTCCACTAACTGACTGCAGAAATTTAACAGTTTCTCTGTGTCTGCACCCTGTCTATATAAAGGAAAGGCATTGGTGAAATATTTCCTGAAGCAACACTTTCCTCATAACCCCATTCTAAACCATTTCTTCAAACCAAAACATATACAACTTGAGCAATATTTTGAGCCTTCTTTTTTTCCCCAGGCCTTAAAGAGATATTTAACACCTTAATGAAGACATCCTGTTGAGATATAATCCATTTTGAGGCTTGGGATTCCCCGGCACTAACAAACACTAACTCATCAGGATAAGTAGCAGTTTATGATTGAAAATTGTTCTCATATTTTCAGTTTAACTCTTTTTAGACCGGATGAAGGTTTAGATGTTAAAGCAACACATTTCTGTAAAAAAAAACAAAAAAAAAAACATTTACATTTTGACCAATGTGAGATGAGAGATGAGACATTGCTGAGATGAGGTTCTCGGTGATTTACTTTTGTGAACATCACTTTTTGCAAAAGCTATACCAGCAAAATAAGCCTCTATTGAGCAACTGTACTGATATAAATGGGTGACTAATTTTGCATGCTCTCAGAGCCATTATTTCCAGAAAAATCACCATACGGCCACGTTCCCCTTTTCTATCAAAGTGTACACCACTGTGGCATCACAGTTTGGGATTGGGATGAACTCTCAGTAGCTTTATGTGGACAGCACTTTTCTTAGCAATGTTGCAAAATGTCACTGCTGGTGTTATAGGACAACATAAGACGTGTGCACTGAAATGGACTGAATGGTGTAGACCGCTATCATAGGATAAATTATGCAAAAGTTAGTGGTATTTCCCTTTCAGAGGTACTAGATCCTCCAGGGAAACCCACAAACCTGCAGGTCACATTAAAGGCCATTGCTGCTGGAGTACAGTTGAACATCTTTCATTTCATAGAGCTTTATAAAAATTAGCTAAATCTGGATGGGGACCTAAATGTAGTAAGTAATGGTTAAATTACTGATCTGAGTCACCAGATCAGCTTTTCTGCACAACCTTACCAGCCTATCATGTGGCAAGCTCTTGTGCTTGGTGATATGAAATTATTTATTGGTAAGTTTGAATTTAAGATTGCTGATTTTTATGGTGTTTGTAAAGGTATGTATTTTTTCATTAGTTTTACAACATTATTATGATATTATTAGTAGTATTAATATATTGGGTGTCTTCAGAGGGTGTCAATTCTGCAAAACAACTCAGAATCAACTGTGCTGGCTATAAGGTAAAATAATAATGTCAAAAGGTAAAATAAAAAATATTTAGAAAAAGTCGAGGGTGACAACAAAATTATGAAATGTTCATTTCTGTGATGGGTCAAAAAGGCCTGAGTTCCGGGTCGGACAAAAAGGTCATCTTTTGCAATGCGCGGCATGCGTATTTTTTTTGGCTAGTTAACGTTAAAAACTTTGCTAAAGTTTGACGACAGTTTGCGGTGGAGTAATTCAGTTGATATTTACACTAAAAATAATTTTTTGGAAGGACAACACACGATAAATATTGATTTGTCGGTAGAGAACAGAACAATAGATCATCGGAACTGAACCAAATCTCGAAAATTTGAGCGGTCTGCCGCCACGGCTGTGTGGATTTGTTGGGTGAATTTAGCCAGCGCTAGCGGTGTGTCCACTAGGATCATATTCAAGAAGTCGGGGCATGACCGCGGGGAATAAAACGGGTGAGTTGCTCCAAGTGTGCTATGGAAATAATTTACGTTAAAATCTCGCCAGTTTGAGAATTGTTGCTGCCACCCGCTGCAATGGTTTAATTTGGCCCAAGTTAAGTGGAGATATCTAGGTATCGCTAGTTAGCATCTAATGAACATTAAAAAACCCTCATTAATGAGGGTCTAAATGGTGACATAAATTGTGATATAAACGCTGCATTTTAGGATTATTTTGCTGTGAAACCACACAATGCTGTTAGTAATCATTATAAGCGAAATTTTACGAATTACTAAAACTAAAGTAAGGTATTCCCTTAGCTAGCTATTATGGAGTAACGTTACTCGGGAGAAAATCTTGAGTTATCCTGCGCTCACTCACGACTCCACTAAAGGATAATAGGATAATGATTTTAAATTATTATTATTAATTATTATTATATTTCCTGTTATTTTCGACAAGGGCGTTGCTTTCCCAAAATATATTACATGTGATGGTGTAATGTGTTTTGTCTTTTCCCTTCGAGTCTGGCTGCAGCATTTTGAACGAACTGTCATCTGGATATACTTTGTTGGCTTAGACAGGTGTATAGAGAATTACAATGTTCAAAATGTGATGAAATGAAAGCATGAATTATGATCTCCAAGTGATTAAAAGTTAAAAATGAATCTAATGAAGTCTCTTGAGTTGGAGAAAGCATGACTGTACCACCGATTTGACATGTTTATCAAAGCTTAGATTAGAGTCAAAGATGACTACTGATTTGTCTGTACCTAGTCACACAAATGGAGAGTGGGAGAATTTGTGTTTAACTGTTATTTGTGTTGTTTGTGTGTCTAACTGTAAGACATTTTAAAGATATCCAGTTTTGAATATCCAGAATACATTTTTGGAGATCAGGCAGTTGCTTCATATCACCAAGGATAACAGGCATTTACAGTTGGGTAATGCTGGTGTAAAAATGGAAGCTAATGTTATGTTTTCTAATAATATGAGCCAGTGGAAGCATAGCCTATAGATTGAGAAGAGGATGGGGCCCAGGATGAACTGGGTTGGCTTGGCTAACATGTTAACATTAACACACATCTAGTAGCCACTACTTACACTAGCTTCTGTTAACAAGACGCTGATTGATGCAGTGTGTGTGTGCACGCGCATGTTTTTCAGATATGTTCAGTGCTGATATGAAAGCTGTACTGATGAGAGCTGACAACTGATGGAAAACTGGAATTCTACAAAGAAGCAAAATGTCTTCAATCCCTGGACTCCCTACACCAGGATCAGAAGTACAAATTCTCATAAACGGGGTCAATTTGAATCCCCTCTGTGTGCTTGTGGAGATCTGGGGCAACTTTAGCCAGGGCAAGAAAGCAGACTATCTGTACTTGGCACAAGATATTCAGTCTCCTGGAGAAATATTTCATGAGTTTGAAGGAAATCCTGGTGACCAGTGCTTGTTTCAGGTGGATAATACTTGGTACAGGTCCCGCATAGTCTCAAGAAATGGCTCAAATTACAACGTGTTCCTTATTGACAAAGGGCGGATGCACAGTGCCACCACAAGCATGCTGGCATGGGGTAAGAAAGAGCACTTCCTCCTGCCACCTGAAGTGGAATTCTGTGTGCTGTCTAATGTGGTACCACTCTCGCCTGAGAACAGGTGGTCTCGGACAGCTATGGAGTTTCTGAAATCTCTCACTGGGAAATCTGTGGACGCATATGTCCAAGATGTCCTGGTGCCCTACAGAACTTTTCTCCTCCACATCCCCTTTATATCCAAACAAATGTACGAAATGGGATTTGCCAAGAAATTGTCTGCTGAAAGGTTCAAGGACTTTGTCCTTGGGTCACTGCACTCCCACAGTGGAGCTGCAGTGTCCACACAGATTCAGCAGAAGTCCATGAGAAATGAACCTGTGGGACCAGGTGATCCAATGCAAAAGCAACAGCTTTTCATGTACCCAGAGCTGCCAACAGGAACCGTGGAGACTGTCATCATCACAGAAGTGACAAATCCACAGCGGGTTTTCTGCCAGTTGAAGGTTTTCTCACAAGAGCTAAAGAAACTCACAGAGCAGATCACACAGCACTATGAGGGCAGACCGGCAACTTCCAACATAAGTTCTGATATGCTTGGGTCTCCCTGTGCTGCAAGAGGAAGTGATGGTAGCTGGTACCGGTGTGTTTTACAGCAGGTATTTCCGACCAACAAGGTGGTGGAAGTACTGAATGTTGACTATGGCTTGAAACAGTTTGTTAAAGTGGAGAATGTAAGACCATTGCCTGCAGAGTTCTTCAGGATGCCAGTTGTGACTTACATCTGTTCCCTCCATGGAGTCATTGACAAAGGTGTGGGATGGACAGCCACCCAGATTGACTATCTCAGGTCCCTACTCCTGTACAAGACAGTGATCGCCAAATTTGAGTACCAAAGCCTCTGTGAGGGTGTTCACTATGTCACGCTCTATGGGGATGAAAACAGAAACCTTAACAACTTGTTCAGCTCTAAGGAGAGGACTTTGCTGGAGTGTGAAAAATCACCTGGAGATTATACCATCCGCAGCACTACATATAGATGCCAGCATCCAGTTGGACAAGAAAGTCAAGGAGTGAAGGGAACAGAGGAGAAACAAATTAAGGAGAGGTTGCCCATTGAAGACCTCCCCCTCAACTCGTCTCATGTGGCAGTTGTACAACATGTGTCCAATCCATCAGAGTTCTGGATACAAACACAGACGTATGCAAAGGAGTTGGACAAACTGATGGATAGCATCTCTGATTTTTACAGGGAATCAGTGAATGAAAATGTTGTGAAAAACCCAACTGTTGGCCTCTACTGTGCTGCCAAAGGAAAAGATGGTGATTTCTACAGAGCAGCTGTGTCTGAAGTTGGTGACATGCAAATCAAGGTGTTCTTTGTTGATTATGGAAACACCGAAGTGATTGATAGGAGTAGCTTTAGGGCCCTTCCTGACCAGTTCAAAAAGCTGCCCCACCTTGCATTGAAATGTAAGCTGTCTGGTGTCAAGCCAAAGGATGAGAGATGGAGCCATAGTGCCACTGACTTTTTCACCAAAGCAGTCATAGATAAAGTCCTGAATGTACACGTGACAGCAAAATGTGATGGTGGTTATGTTGTTCAGTTGACAGATTCTGCAGGACCGAGAGAAAGAGATGTCAGTAACCTGATGTACATTTCTGGCCTTGCTGAGAAGGATGAGGCACAGAAACAACCCAAAACCAAGATGACTATGCAACCTGCCGTTATTCCTGCAGCACAGAAACTGAATGCCACACCTGAAGTTTACAGGAACAGTGGAATTTCTTTCCAAAACCAAAACAGTTTTGGCCCAACCAGCAATGAAAGCAGAACTACTACCTTTAAGGAGCACATGTTTCCCATAGGAAGTGCCCTTGATGTCAATGTTTCCTACATTGAAAGCCCAAATGACTTCTGGTGCCAACTAGTACAAAACTCAGGGCACTTGAAATTGCTTATGCAAGACATGCAGACTTACTACGCAAGTAGTCAGTTTCAGCCTTTTGTGGAAACAGCATGTGTTGCTCGCCATCCAGATAATGGAATGTGGTACAGAGCCCTTGTAATTCACAAACATATGATCCCCCATGTAGATGTGTTGTTTGTTGATTATGGCCAGATGAAGACAGTCTCCCTCTATGACCTGAGGAGGATATGCCCAGCATTCCTGAATCTAAAAGGTCAAGCCTTTCGATGCTGCCTGTACAACCCTGCTGACCCCACATCAACGATAAATGATTGGGATGAGGAAGCAATAGCTCAGTTCCAGGACTTTGTGGATGCTGCTGCATCCAACCATGTGATTTTAAAGTGCACCATATATGCTGTCATGTACAATGAGCAGAAGGTTGTTTTCAACATTGTGGCTCTAGAAACACCCTTTGAAAGTGTCTGCACCCATATGGCAACTCTTGCCAAAAGTGTATCTCCCAAGAAAGGCTCCGGGTCATTTTTTCGTCTGGATTCGTACTGCTATTCAACACATAACATCAAAACAGGAACGGAAGAAATGGTCACAGTGACATGTGTGAATGGTGTTAATCAGTTCTTCTGCCAGCTTGAGAGGAAAGCTGATGTGGTGGCCGATCTCACAATGAAATTAAGCACTCTGTGTCACCAGCTTAAGAAGGCAAAGCTCCCAACAATCTTTGGAACTGTGTGCTTCGCAAAATACACTGATGGGCACTGGTACAGGGGACAGATCAAGTCTACACAGCCATCAATCCTGGTTCACTTTGTGGATTATGGTGACACGCTTGAAGTGGACAAGTCTGACTTGCTTCCAGTTCCCAGGGAGGCTAGTGACATCATGTCTGTGCCTGTGCAAGCTGTTGAGTGTAGTCTCTCTGATATCCCAGCCAATGTTCCAAGGGATGTAAACAGTTGGTTTGAGAGTAATGCGACAGAACATACATTCAGAGCGCTAGTCGTGGCCAAAGAACCAAATGGTAAACTGCTGGTTGAGCTGTATAATGGAAAAACTCAACTCAATTCCGAGATCAAGAAGAAGATTCACGTTGAAATGCAGAGAGAAGAGCAGGTTGTGTATGAGGATAGGAGAGAACACGTGGTCTCTGCAAATCATGAACAAAAGACTCCTAAGACCGTCCCAAAAGAAATGGAAATGGAAGATGATGCACAAACCCCAAAGACAAACCAGTGGTCTACCCCTAAACCAGTGTGTCCAATGGAAGATGAAACAAAATCTTCCAAAACTAATCTGTGGTCTGCTCAAAAGCCTTTACGCCATGTTAGTGAAAACAGTCAGAAGGTCAAAGCTCCCACATTAAAGGTGTACAGACCACCACATCAAAGGCATTCTTCTGATGGGACACCAAGTAGTATGAGAAATGAGTCTCATACCAAACCAATAAAACAAAATTTTCCCACAGACCGCAAACAGTTCATCACATCCAATTCATCCGACAAAGAATCTCAGAAGAAAGGCTACGTGCCCACAGAACCCGAGATTAAAGCTCTCCCTAAACTAGCAGACCTGCCCTCAAAGTCCATAACATCAGGTATGGAAGCAGATGTCTTTGTCTCGCACTGCAACAGCCCCCTGAGTTTCTACGTGCAATTTGTCAGGGAGGAGGATGACTTATTCTCCATTGTGGAAAAACTCAATGATTGTCAGTCAACAACTAAAACCATTGACATTAAAGATGTGCATCCAGGTAATCTTGTTCAGGCAGAGTTCCCAGAGGATTCATCATGGTACCGTGCAGTTGTAAGAGAAATCCATGGAAACACAATGGCCCTTGTTGAGTTTGTTGACTTTGGAAATACAGCAATGATATCCATTTCTAAGATGTGCAGACTCAACAAACCCTTCTTGCAATTTCCCACATACGGCACACACTGTATGCTGAGTGAAGCTGCAGCTCTTGGAGAAGAGTTAGTGCTGGATCCAGAAGTTGTGTCAACTTTCAAAAAAGACATTGGTAATGGAGACAAGAAACGGAAGTGCCGGTTTATCAGGCAATCAGGATCTGTGTGGGAAGTCAGCCTTGAGGACAGTGGTGTGAATGTCATGTGTAAAGTACCTACTAGAGGTCCAACTGCTTTTTCTGAAATAATTTCGGAGAAACTTGAACAAGTGAAGGAAAAGCCTGACCAGAGCTCCACCGGCAGTCAGATGTCACCTAAGAAATCTAGATTGAACTCCTGGCCTCTGTGTCACCTCAAACTTGACTTCATAGAGGGACAACAGTTGGAGGCTTACGTCACAACCATAGATGGTGCTCAGTCCTTTTGGTGTCAGCCTGCCAACTCAGAAGAACTTGATAAGATCACACTAATCGTCTCAGAAGTAGGGAATGCAGCACCGCACAAGCCTGTTGATGCAACCTCTCTCCCCCCTGGGAGCCCATGCGTTGCTCTTTATACAGATGATGAGCTGTGGTATCGTGCAGAAGTCATCAGCAAAGATGGAGACATACTGTCCATTCTCTTTGTGGACTATGGAAACAAGGCCCAAGTCAATGTGAGGGACGTGAGAGAAATGCCACTTGAACTGATTGAAACTCCCCCACAGGCGTTTCTATGTGAGCTTGAAGGCTTTGATGTGCCACATGGCTCCTGGGACGATGGTGCTGTGGATGAGTTATCAGAGCTCATAACAGACAAGTTATTACAGCTGACTGTTCTTAGAGCGACAAGAGGAGAAAGTGGCAAGATCAAATGCTTTGTCCAGGTAGAATGTGAAGGCCAGGTGATAAATGAGACAGTGAAATCTCACTGGAAGAGCTTCACAAGTGAAAACAAACTTGATGCCACTGGACAGTCCACTTCATGCAAAACACCATCGCTGCCTTGTGATTCAACTATGAAAGAAACCGCAGTGCCTGAAGCTCACCCATCAGAGGAACCAGAGTATCCTAAAATTCAAGAAATGGATGCTGCTGTTGCTTTCAATCACTTTCAAAGAGACCACAAAGAGGAGCAACACACTGATGCTTATTTTGAGCAGCACACAGAGCTTGCTGCAGGTGAGGCCTCAGAACTAGTGAGTAGTCTCTGCTCTGGTGGTTCTGTTCAATCTGAGTCTTTTGCTGATGCCCAAAAGGAAGAGAAGGATCAGATTTCTTTAGAATGTAATGTGACTGTCAAACCTCATCCAGTGGCAAAGATACAGGGCCTGAGAGAGATGGTTTCCAACCAAGTGGATACTATTGTGATATCTGAAGCAGAGCCCAATGAAGGAGGAGACATAACACCTTTGTCATATGATATCAGCGAAGATCATTTCATGTTACCTCTGCCTGATAAAGATGAACAAGATACTTCGACCTTGAGATCTGACATGCATGTGGTGGAAACTGACCAAGATGTTGAAAAGGAGGCTGCATCAGTGATGGAACTCGCTGTTGGTCCGAGTGACTTCAATTCTTCTCTGTCCTCTGACAAGAACCTTGGGGAGGCTATTGCTCCAGATGCCAACCAAACCAAAATATGTGAGATTTTCCAGTGCGCTACTGATACTGTGCCGGAGAGTACAGAGTCTGCTCCCACCACTGCAGATGAGTTGGGAACCCAAGAAGACCTCTGTCAAATTGGTGAGGAAAAGTCTGAGACTGCGATTAGCACTGTGTTGGAGTCTCTGCCTGAAGAACTGGATGCCCACAATGTGGAAGACAACTTTAACATGAACGATTCTGGTGAGTTACATAATTGAACTATTTTTCACATAGTATATGCAGTACATTATGGTTAGTATGAGTAGCATCATTGTAAGGATTGTGTACATATCAAACAGATTTTCAACAGCAAACTTAAATAATCCAGGATTTAATCTAGCTTGTGCCAATATTATTTTGTTTTGTTTCAACACTGGGAATGAATTGTTGATAAGATGCATCATCTTCTTCTCCGATCTTATCTCTTAATAGAGTTTGGTCTACTGAGAGCTGCTGAATATCTCCCCATTGATTCTACTTGCGTGGTCTGGTCACCTGCTGTCAAGTCTTGGTGCAAAGCAAGGGTCTTGAAGAAATTAAGGGACTGCACTCTGGTAAATAGCAGGGACCCCAAGTCTCCATTAATGTTTAGTCCAGTGGTTTTCAAAGACTTGTTGGGACACAAAGGTGGGTTGTGCAATGATTAATTATTCAAATAGATTTGAAATTGGAGTCATTGGCCAATATATTTAGTAAAATCCTCCCATGTCCTTACAAGGTCAGCTGAATGATTGGTATTCAGTTATGGGTACATTATATTTGATAAGCCTGCAGAAATTAGTAAATATCAGATGCTGCACAAAAGAAATATAGAAAATAGAAAAGTTTTAAAAACACTTGATTTAGTCAACATTGTCTATATTGTGTTGTCAAAACCTTAACTATAGCCGTATGTTTTTCAACATTGACCTACTTGTATGCTTTGTAAATCCTGTGCAATAATATGAATGTTTTCCCCTCACGACAAGGTTGTGCTGGATGATTATGACACAGAGATGATTGTTAACCCTGACAGTGTCTTTGAGACATTGTTATCAGAACCTGAGCAGGTTAGTGAAATAATGCAATCAGCTTTTTTTCCCTGTAATGTACGTTGGGGTAGGTTCTCATTTAGTTCATTCATTATTGTCTTGTGCTTGTTTTCAGTCTGTTAATGATGACAGTACTGACTTTGGTAAAGCCTTGTCTCACATGGAGTCTGAGGGTGGTAAGTTAAATGTGCAAATCTTTTAACTATCGCAGCAGTAATATTTCTACTTTTACTTGGGCTATCTAAAGCATTTGTTGTTTTACCACAAGGCCATCTTGGTAGGCAATAGATGGCAATGGATGCAGTATCATGAAATTACTATGAAGTGCCTTTTTATTGATTGTGAATTTTGTGCTTTTTTCCTTTTGTATATACAGACCCATATGAGCAAAAGGATGCTGTTTTTGCAGACAGCTTTGCAAGAGATGATCCTGTTAACACTATGACCGCAGAGAAAATGGTAATTTGTGTGACAGTGACATTTCCATTTAGAAGTTATAGACATGAACTATTTCCCACTGGATTTTAAGTTGTGTGTGTGTGTGGTGGTTGCAGACCATGTTGGCCCAGACACATTGCAGTAGAAAAGACTGTACATCAAAGGAGACTGTCTAAATTTGTTCATACATATCGGCCCCACTTGGATGTAATTACGCATTGTTTGCGCTATAATTAAAATCATGGTTACTTCTTTTTTCTAAAGGCTCCCCAGGAAGATGCAAAGACACGATCTGAACAAGACATTTAATCTAATCTGAATGCACACTATACATAAGAATGGAAGCCCTCGCTATAATGTCTTTTCATATTAATTATGTATGGTCATTTTGTTACATTTACATGTATTGCAATACTGTATTCCATGTTTGCTTCAATATACAGTGTAATGTAAATCCTTGCAAGGACATAACTGTTTTTTCTGTTGATTCTGACTGTGATTTTGTTGCATTTGCATGGATTGAAATAGTGTGTTCCCTTACACTGTAGGTTCAGAGTGAATCACCACTGTCTTCCTGTGCATCTCCTGTACAGCAATTTATCAGTGAGTGATTCCATCCACATAAAAGCTCAACAAATAGCAAAACCAACAAGAAGTAATTATTTGCCACGTTGCATGTAATCTGGTTTAATGTTTTATGACAATTTGGTCAGGAGCCAAAATTGGGTTGTGTGTAGAAATGGGTCTGAAACAACTGACTGTGTTTGACTGGAAAATTATAATTCTGTCTGAAGTTACTGCTATGTTACGTTGCAGCAGCGATCCCAACTCCTCACAACCAGAAGGGCTGCCTTAAATACTGTAGGCTTAGCTACTAGGTTAATGTTTAAAACAAACGGTAGCTTTTGTGATGCAAACTTTCAGATTAGCATACAACATCAGTTTGGGTCTGGGGAAAAAAATCTTGAAAATGTGTCAAAAAGTAATAGCTGATGTGAATATGGAGTGTGATTGTGAATGTCCTCACAGATGCCCCTACAGAAGAGGAAGTTGAGGGAGATGTTGCCCTACAGGAGGAGGTGCCATGTGCTCCCACGCACAACAAGGTAATGGAACGGAACTGCAGTATTTTGTATAGAGGTGTGTCAATACCATTTATTTTGACAATGTATGAGAACCACTTTTGAGTGCTCCCTGGACACAGTAACACCAATCTACACACTACTCTAAGTATTGTCAGTTTAGGCTTTGAAGACACAATGTATGTGGGCTGCATTAGACAAAGCTTCCAGGTCACAATGATCAATGATCTGTTCCCTTTTAGGACAACTTGATGATTGAAGAAGAGACTCTGGCTCAGCATGAGGATAAACATTCTGGTTTGTTGATTACTTTGATTCTTAGCATACCAAATTGAATTGTTGAACACATTTCAGGCCCTTTCTTACATGTACATGCTTTCATGTGCACTAACCATATTATTATTATTTTTTTTACTGTGGCCAAGATCTTGTTAGACTATTTTCCTTTACAGTTATAACAAGTATAATTCACATATTTTCCTTCAAAGCAATATTTATATTTTTTTCAGTTTAAATGTCAAAAAAACAAAAACCAGCTGAGATTATTGATTTAACATTTTGAGTTGGCTCAGGCGTGGCTACCTGATCTTGATATAGAAAAGTGACCCTTGACACAACAATACTTCATGTCAAAGTTGATAAAGGAATTGCAAACATAGGCAACGTTGTACTGTGTCTGATCTGTCTTTGTATCTGCAGCCCTGCTAGCTGACACTGAACCAGCGGCTAGTGAGCCACCCACGTACACCGTTCCCTCTCAGAATACGGTAATGTAATTCAATAAACCAAATCCTTAAACAAAACTGCAAAACTACTAATCCCTGACAAGTCCACGTTCTGCTTATTCCTGTTCAGGATAATGTTTTTGGAGAGGTGACCTGCCCTATCGAGGAGGCCTGCTTGGCAGATGTCTGCATAGGTACGGTATGGGACCATGCTCTGTGGCTGCAATGTTGCAACAACAAAACGGTGTCAGGCTTGTCCTTTGATTACTGGCTTTATCTCTTTAATTACGTTGTTTTCCATTGAACTTCCATTGCTGCCGGGCCCTCTTGGATTTCTGTATATTATTAATATTCTCCTTTCTTACCGAACTACCATCCCATGCATGAAAATGCACAAATCTTTGCACACAGGTCCAGTCCAATGCCAAACGACACCCACAACAGTATGGAGCCAGTTGTCCTCATGGTGGCGCTATAGCATTCAATATAATCTAAAAACTTTAAAGATCTGCAGTAAATCAGTGGTACATCACACAGAGCTCCACTATTCCTAATACAACTGTGACTAGAGGCCATATTGTCCTGCTGTTTTCCTCTGACATGCCCTTGTGCTTCCAGACCCGGCATGTGACGCTGAAACAGTGGCGAGTGACCAGCCAGAACACACAGCCTCTACTCAGAATGCGGTAATAGAATTTATTAAGAGCCACATACATATGAATGGAGACATAGAAGACTAAGACTAAGACTTGGTTGGCAGTCATATTGCCCCGCCACTCTCACCATTCATCATAGTGGACACCATCCAAAATGTTCAAATCTAGTCAAGAGTTGAATTGGAAATTGTTTAGGAACAAAGATTCACATTACTGTTCATAAAACAACTTGGGGGTCTGATTTTGATGATGATTTTCCAGGATTTAAAGGATGACGTGTTTGAGGAAGAGATGTCCCATTCTGCTGATGACAGTCTTGGTTAAGTGATTACACAGCACCACAGCCTGTACTCATTTTCATGACAGCTTAGTTTTTACTTAAAAAGGCATGATTACTAAGTTTCCAACTGGAACAATACAGTTCCACTCAATTCCACACAACTTGAAGGTTTACACCTTTATCCGTATTTGAGTTTGAAGTGTGTTGCCTTCTGGGGCCTGCAATACAAAGTGATTATAACATACAATTTTTTTCCCTTTTAGAGACCCAGTTGTCAATGGTGACTCATCTTTCTCTGGTAATCGAGGACAGTTCTGATGATAGTGTCATATTCATGTGGGAGATTCGGCCGCCTGAGCAGCAGCAAGAGGAGTAACCGGTAGTAATGGAATTGGGTGGCAGATTGATGTTTCCTTCATGTGCCTTTACCAGCCATCTTGGAGGAAAGTTTAGCAACTGAATGTGTTCTGTTATGTTAAAGTTCAAAATATGTCCAATGGACGCAAGTTCAGTTTACCTTGGTTTGTTTGTACAATGCTTCAATAAATTGGTTGACTTAGCATATCCTTTTTGACTTAGGGCTAAATCATTGTTTACATGAATGAGTGAAGTACTGAAATAGTCCTCAGTATTTTTGTGCTTGCTGAATGTCAATTGGAGCATTGTATGATCAATTTGTTAAGTGTTTGTTTGAGATGGTGTGTTTTGCTGAAATGCCACATAAGTCTTTGGAAAATAATTTTGAGTATTGAATATTGTGTTGAATACGAATGACGAATTCTACAGAATTTAATTTTCAAGAATGCTAGTTGATTGTTCCTATATTAGATGTGGAAATGTTCAGACGTTTGTGAGAAATTTATGTTGGCACAATAAATAACAATGCAGTTCCATACGTTTGAGTCATGGTTTCCTTTCACCCCCGACCTCCTTATCTGGAGTGGCTAGATAATACAGCACTGTGTACAGGCTGTATTGCGAAACAGTGAGTGAGTCTGCACTTTGTTGCGGTCATATCAAAAACTGCAACTCATGTCCTTGTATTAATGGTTTGATCAAGGAAGTTGTAATTTTACCATTTGGTAGCCCTGACAGAATAGGACATGGATGCAGGCACTTCATTTAACAAATGAGATGCTAGACTGGTGTAATGTTACACTTTTTATTTTTCCCCTCAAAACCTACTGACCCTAGAGTTAGCTAATATAAGTGACAGAATGTGCTGGTTTCAGTCTGATTTGAACCCTGGAAGATCTAGCCACTTCAGTATGATGACAATATAACAAAACATTTTAGAGGAATATTTGTATACAAACCAAATTTATTGGATTGCAGTAGTGAACAAATCATATTTCAGACAGTAACTGCATAAAGGTGGTTAGTCAAAACAGGAAAATGAGGTGTATAAAAGTAGAAAGGCTGTTACATTTCAATAATCCAAGATGAACAGTACTGTGAGTTGAGGCACATTGTATCTTTATTGCGTCTGTAAGGCTCACTAACATCTCTCATTCCTTCAGTGTTTTTTGATGAGTTTGATGATTTACTTGTATGCAGTTGTATCATGTGGAATTGTCCTGGATAAATAACTTAATTTACTATGGCGAGGTTAATATTGAGTCAATCAAATTAATCTAAGATCATATAAAAGTCTGATCTACATTTTTATAAAAAAACTTATTGGTTGGATTTCTCTCATTAACAGGCATATGTGCAACCGCACTGCAACCATAGTGTAGCTTGTCTCTGATGTGTGTCAAAAGAAATATATGATATTTGGGTACAATAATGATTATAAGGATTTCGAGGCTGGTTTTATATACATTCTATGAGACTAAAACTATGATTAGAGACATTCCTCTGAGAAATTACTGCTCATGAATTACTGCTAAAGATTCAACAATGGTACACATTTGTGCGTCTGTTCATACACAACATTCAAGCTCCCTCAACAACTATTGGTACAGTGAGTGAGGTGGTATTTTCTGTGGAGACATTTGTGGCCCAAAAAAACTCCATAGTCACTCTTGACTGGTGACTAAGGATCAGCTTTCCTACCTCTTTGGTGGAGAGATCAGTGTAATCACCCCACTCCCAAGTACTGCTCTTAATCCTTTTAGAAATACATTTGTGCTAGCTTATATCTGCATGAAATGCCAGGTAGATCTGGCTTGACATTTTGGGACCATTCCATAGGATCCCATGCACAAGGTAACATCACCATCATCGACCACAGGCCAGACAGTCACCAGCATTTCACCAGCGTCTGAAGCAGAATGGTAGAACGGTGGTTCAGATGGCAGACTGGAGCACAGTTACATTAGTTCCTGGAATGAGGTTGTCATCCGCCCCATCAATCAGAGGGTCCCATTGATTGAAGTTCTTCTCTAGACCTGCAAAATTCAAAAGAGGTTTTCAGTATCATTCTTAATTCATATTTTTAAAATGATAATATTTGTTAAAGCACTTCTGCTTTATTATATATCATGCGGAGTGACAAGAAAGGTGGGAGATAAGAGGGAAGGAGAGGTAGGGCGTATCTGGCGTGCGTTCCTGCCCGCTGAGACATGAGGCTGTCTGTTAATTTTTAATTTTCCTTACCGAGATGCCGTTGCAGAAAGGCTAGCGTGGCTTTGTTGCAGAGGTCTATGGCGAGCTCTGGGTTGATCTCTCCCTTCAGCTTCATCAGCTTTCCGATCCAGTTGCCTGTGAGGAAGGTGAAGTCTGGGAAGCTCTGGTGGACTGTACCTCTGGTGAGGGAACACAGTAGAAAACAAACATTACTAGAATGCCAGTCAATGAAAGTACTAAGACGGTGGGGTCAATCCAGTGGGGTTATTTGTCATCTCCGTACTGTTTACTGATATTGGGAACAGGTCAGAAAACGTGATTGTTATGCCTGTTGTACCTAATGGTGATCATTTTCCTCTGTATGACGGCTGAGTCCAGCTTCTTCATGCGGCTGATATTTCCTGCCCACTGAAACTTCTCTGAGTTGATGAAGAAGATCGGCTGCTTCACCCGGGGATAGATCTCTTCATTCAGAGGGAACATCCAGGCATCCAGGGCTATACCGCACCTAATTGTTCACAGGGAAGGTTAATCCCAAAAAAAGCTAAGGCATAGACATTACTTGTCATTTCTTTTAACCAAAGCACTTTTTTCCAGTGCTGTAGGCAAGATCATTATTCAGTGCATAGGGTCTTGTAGGCTAGTCCTGACCTTGGCTGAGTTTGTACAAACTATTTACTATTTTTTTTTCTCCTGGCAAAAATACTCTCCACAAATACTTTCACAAGGGTTTTCATTAAAGCATGCAAGCCCTTGAGATTTTTAATTATTTCTTTCTTTAATTCTTTAATTCTCCTGCACAGAGAATTGATTGCATCTCTTCTGTTTTTTTTTCTTTGTCATTGTGTTTTATCACTGTTTTTTTAATCACTCTGCTTCTATGTTTATCACTTTGCAAATAAATTCAAGTCCTGTTTTCTGTGATTTTTTTTAAGCACCTATCTTCTTAAAAGTTGTAGTTGTGGTGAGTTTTTCTGTTCTTCCCCTGTACTGCATCTTTTCCTTGACGAGGAGGCATTATGGCTCAAACAGGCCTCAACAACTGAAAAAAATGGTCTTTCAAATACACATACTTGAATTTAACCTCTTTGCACAGCGCTTCAATCACCGTTGCTCCACCGAAGGAATGCCCCATTGCAGCTATCCTACACAGATCCATGGAGTTCTGTTAGTCAGAGGACAAGAAGAAAGAGATTATGACTAAGCAGAATGATGAAAGGTTGTTACTCAGAAGACTTTCCCGTCTGGAAACAGGTTCAGATAGAACTAGCACTGAGAACCAATTCACTCACCATCAAACTGATGGAAAAAAAAATCTATGCATGGTATGACCATCACATATTACTATAATACTATGAAATTTACTTCTGATGCTGTATCACACAGTCTGGTATTGTATCTTTCTGATGTATTGTTTAGGTTGGTTGCTAGAATGGAAACTGACTGTTAATGCAAACTGCCTCACTAATGACATTTAAGGTTCCTTACTCTCATTTAATCAAGAAAAAGAGAATGTCCCTTTAGGCCCATCCAACGAGGAAAAACAGCAATGTACATTTAATTTAGATAAATGGACTGAAGTGTTTTTTTCTTTTATTGTTGTTGTAATTTTGTTTACCAATGCCACTATAGATTTTCTACTCCTACTTTCTTCTCCTAAATGTACCTGCTGATACCCCCCTTTCTTGGCTTCTCCTGCTTGCATTATTGGTATTTTATTATTCTTTATTCTTTATTCTTCTTTATTCTTTATTATTATTATTATTAGTTGGTCTCACATCTTTGTTGTCTTATTGTAACTTTTCATGGATGAATTACAAGTTAAGCTAGACTGAATTTTTGTTGTTTTAAGGGTTACATTAAAATATAATAATAACCATAAATATCCGTTACCTCTAATGTCATCCAGTCAAACTGTGTTTTCAACACGTTTTGCACTGAGATCCCTGAGTTGATTTCAATGAGTTTATCCAAGGCCCGAATGCATTCGTCTCCTCTCTGTTTTACCTGGAAATAACAAGAAAGAATAACAAAGAGGGTCAAAGGGGAAGAGCGACAAAAAACAAAAACACCAACTATAGCTGCATTCCCACTAATATCCCAATTTTGAAATGCAAACTCAACATAATACAATATTTCAAAACACTAAGATGACACAGATAAAAAAGTAAAAGTAAAGATAAAAGATGAAAAAAATGAGGATGTGGTTTGAATTTGAGATCACGCTGCACTGCACAAGTTTCAGATGTTGTGAAAACAAGCTGGTAGTGATTCTACACCCACATATGTGATAGAAGAATCACTTCCCCACAATGATGCAGGTTGAAAAGTCTCTCATAAAAAGTCTCTCAAATCTCCCATGTCATCCACTTCTACTTTAATATGCTGTTATTAGGAAGTTAAAGAAGAAAAACAAAATCCCTAGCTCTCTTTTATTTTTCTACCATTTCTCTCTTACATGAACACAGTAATATTGTCAGGAAACGTATTATTGGTTGCTTGTAATGTTGATGATCTAGGAATTGAAGCTTATTCTACTTACTCGTGGTAAGTTGTTCTGGCTAAGAGCTAAATGCCTACCTAAACCTAAGACGTAAACTTAAGAAGTAAAAATGGAAAGCAAAATATTTAGCCATCTTAACTTTTGCTTACAACATAGTATAATTTTATTTAGGAGGGACTCATAGGGTACATGAACATTGGATTTTTCTTCCCAAAGTGGATAGTTTTTTTGTGGTGAAACATTTTATCTATACCTGTTCATTTCTGAGGAGGAATTCACTCTCTCCATGATGCAGAGCTCTGTAGTACATCCACTCCTCTACCAGGTTGTTTGGGGCTGAAGCAGACGTTTGTGGTGAAGCCTCACCACTCTTCTCTGACTCAGGCTTCTCACAGTAATAATACGTAGCTGAGGCAGACTGATCTCTGCATTTAAAATAAAAGACAATGTGGCACAATTATAAATGTGAAAAGGATGACTCATACCTTACGTGCCACACTTTGACAGAAAGGTAAACAGCATGCAACAGCTTAACAAATTGTGAATGCTGGTGTTATAAGTTATATTTCCCTTTGTACAAAATTGAGGGCAATGGTAAAAAGAAAGGTGAGATGAAACTCAAATGTGAGTTGAAGTTCCTTTATGCTATTTGTACATACTGGAGTAAGAAAGATAGGCCAGTATTTTGAAGTTACAACTGAATAAGAAGTTTCCAAGTCCTATTTCTAGAATCAGTGATGTGTAATTGATCTATGAATTAGTCATTAGTCTTACCAGTTCTGTCGCTCTCACATGACTCACTCTTTCACACACTTTACCTTGTCTCAACTTGCTGAACTTTGAAACTCTTGTCCTTGTAGAGCTTGCTGCCAGATTGATATACTGCAGATTGCAGTAGTTCACAGTAAACATGATATGCTTACTGTGAATGTTTTTTTGCTAGGGACTAAGCACGCTAATTTGGCAGCGTGACATGGCACCATTGGCTTCTTCCTGACTTTCTTTTTTCCACAGTGTACGCAAGTCAAACAATTTCTGTTTTCATGACATTATTAAAATACTAATACTGATACTAATAATACTAATTTTAGCTGTAACCAAGGAGATTACCATGATACACTGGGACGCACTCTTTCTATCTGTTCAAAGTCTATGGCTATAGGCTTTAACCTGCTGCTGAAATTCAGTGGTATTCCACGTCAATCAACATGAGTGACTGGTTAATTGTGGCCAGGCCATTATGTTCATCTCCATATGGTCCCCTGCACTCCTATACTGAAAAGAAATGTGATGACCTGGTTTGTACTATTGTCTGCACACCCTTTCCACTCCTACTCAACAGATAAACATTCAGCTGCTTATAGAGGGGGTGACTACCACAGGTCTATGGAGATAGTCCTTTGTTACTGTTCGCTTAGGTCAGATACGACTAGAATTTCCTCCGACTGTGTTATTTTGTGTATAAATGACTATAGTTTGAATATTGTT
This sequence comes from Gephyroberyx darwinii, assembly GCA_900660455.1. Taxonomy (NCBI): domain Eukaryota; kingdom Metazoa; phylum Chordata; class Actinopteri; order Trachichthyiformes; family Trachichthyidae; genus Gephyroberyx; species Gephyroberyx darwinii. The sequence continues at coordinate 22,890 of CABFOQ010021802.1, read as the reverse complement.
CAAGTAGTTGAAGATTTTGGCACTGACAATAAGGTTTCATTATATTCTATACATATTATATACTGTAGTTATAACATTGCATCTGTAAACTTAACTTGGCAGTTTTTACACCTTTACATCTTTATTATTACAGTACGGACTGATCCCATCTTCATTTGAGTACTAAAAGAAGCCCTTTTGATTTTTTTTGGCACTGAAAAAAATACCCCAATGAAATACCCCAATGAAACATGTTTTGTGTAATGGGTGTACAAGTACCTGTGTTCCACTGATGCCACAATGAAGCCCTGAGAAGCCAGTTCTGCACATATAGCTGAATACAACGTCCTGGAAAACCAAGGAGATTTCAATGAGACCATTCTGGATAGAAAACAACTGAGTTGAACTTGTTACTGTGTATAAATACTATAACTGCATCATAACTGTATTGTGTGTACCTGAAGGCTCCAAGGCCATGGGAGAAAATCACTACAGGGCATTTTCCATTCCGTTTAAATGGGGCGTCCAAGTATGCTGGGATCTTAAAGGATCCTTAAACAAACAAACAAGCAAACACACAAGAGCTTATTAAAGCTGCAACAACAGACAAGTGTATAAGAATTGTGTTACATCTTCTGAGTCCTGTCCACTATTGAGTGAAGGTATTCACCAAAGAGGTAGTTGAAAATCCTTTCACTGAGACTTCTATTGATTTTCATGAAGTCTGCCAGACCGTTGAAGTACTCTTTGCATGGGATCCAGTCTGGTTTTTCTGCTTTCACAGAGTCTTGACAAGGATAGTAAAGCCGGAAGAAGCTGCCCTGTTGGCAGTACAGAGTTGACACAATCAGTACAGTAACACAGTATTGTTTACTGCGACATGAATAGCATCGGTGTTGCCCAAGACAACATTGGGCTGGCTTAGCTGTGCCAGGGGCTGTTGTGAATCCAATTTTTGTGTATGGATCCTGTCTCAACTCATGCTGAAACTATGAAACTATTGTCCTTGTTGGGTCTTGCCGGATAGAACAGATAGTATTGTAATAAAAATAAAATATATAAAGTATTGTTCCTGTGCGCTAGAGACTAAGCAATTAAGAGACTAAGCAAATTTTACAGTATCCATCTTAGCTGAAAGCAAGGAGATTTCAATAATACACCCAAACAAGTCCTCTCTATCCATTTATCCATCCAATTCAGTGGTAGTCCAGTTCAATAACATTCTTGATCCTGTTCTTGAAATGTGACACTAAGAAGGGGGTAGGATGGAGGATAAAGTCTTCTTTGAAAGGATGTCTGAATAAGGCTCTACCATTACCTTTACGGTGTGATCCATCATGAAGTCAGTGCATCCCACAGCATTGGGGCCTTTTGCTGGAGGGATCCCCAGGTTGTTACTGCAGGCGTTTCCCATGGCAAAGAAACTGAGCTTGCACCTCCTCTGATCTGTCAAAGGAAGAAGACACTTATTTGACATAAATTGGGTTAAGTCAGTGATAACACCACTGCAACTTGACAGGGATGACAGAGATAACATGGAGGAAATAAGATAAATTAGAGATGTACTGATGCTACTTTTACACTGCTAATTGATAGTGAACTTTAATTCCTGGGTGATACTGTATACTGATGTGATACTAATCTACTTGGGGACAAAAATGATCAATACTTTATTAATTTGTTTATCCATAAGTGAGATAACTAACATCCTTCTATGTGTGAAAAAGCTGAAAATAAAGTCACTTTGCTTTGTAAAATGTTCTTGGTACTGGATCTACCAATAACTTCTTTTGTCCTGGTTTTGTCCTGGTTTGCTTCAGTTAAACATCCTTGCCTGACAGTCCACGTTCCTCTCTTTTTTTCTCTGAATGGCCACAATGTAATGCAATCCAGTTGAAGCCCTGCTGTTCTTGTTGGTTTTTAGTATGCCGCTACGTTCATATAGTTTTCTGAATGTTTAACCACTCCCTCCATTACTTTTTATTTTATTTTACACATTTTACACCATGCTCAAACCTAAAGACCAAAATACTACACAATACTGTCATAAAACAGGCAATAACGTTAGGTACACAACTACTAAATTGTCTATAGTAACGTTAATGCGTGCCATGGACAATTCTTGATACTTGAAACAGCTGTTGCTATCTATTGAAATTAGAGAAAATGAGTGTATTTGGCTAGACAAATCGGACATTTTCAGGCAGGTGACATTCATTACAGTTCAGCCCATACCTGATCTTGACCGCTCGTAAATCTTCTTGGCTAACAAATGCACCGATCTTCCATTAGAAAACATGAACTTCGACAACTTCACCTACAGGCTAATGGTTGGGTCTCTTCTAGCTGTAGGGTAAAAAACATAATATAACAGAAAAACCAAGGCCTACCGGAGGTGAAGAAGCGTGTTGGATGCTAACGTAACTATGACTTTCGCAACATTACCACCTCGTTTTACTACCGAGTGATAAAGGTAACAGCATGAGTCATTCGGTAGCGGTGAGGAAGGTTTGACAGGTCACTAACCCATTATTGTAAGCTAACGTTAGCTAGTAGCATAGTCCTGGGCAATACCAGAACCATTGATACACAGAGTTTGGTCACTACGGCGTTGTCTAACAGCCGAGCTAACGTTACTCCAGCTAGCTTTTACGATGTCCGGCATTCCTCCAAACCGATGTTAATATGTTACGTGGATACTGGACACATTTCCTAGTTCAAGAGATGGTATCGATATCTGCATACTTCCCCTCAGTAAAACCTGGTCAAACTCAATTTTAGCTAGGGCTCTGGGTAGACTGACTGACAGCCCTGCAGTCAGCGGGCACGTGCATTTGTTGACAACAATCATCAGTGCGTTGATTGACAGTTTGTTGAATTGTCTTCTGCTCTGCTCCCTATAGACAAACACACAGTTGTTTTGTTAAATATAGTGGTGCATCGTTGGCCTGGGAATGTATTCAATATCAGTATACTCCACCACTGTAGGGGGCAGTAAATGATAAAAGTCAGCGAGAGCGAGTGGAGACTGGCGGAAGCGCACTTCATTCATAAGGATGCAATGCTAGCAAAGTCAGCTAGCTAAATCTGATTTTATCCATCAGTACGTGGTGCAAAAATGAAACTGGTGAGTAAACAAGTTGTTAGCATAGTTATTAAGTAACTCCTACTGGCTACAATAGTTAGCAAATCGTGCAAGCTGCCTTTATAAGTCTGCTAGACCGTCATTGTTACTAAGCCACTGTGCAAAACTTACATAGATGGATGTTAAATTGAGGCAGACTCTCTGTTTCTGTAACCAGATGGCTGCGCTATGCGTGTGTCTCTGTACGTCCGTATACATCCCCTTCGACAGATGGACAAACAGCATGTCTTATCGGCACCATAGGTCCTGTTAGGTTTTGTCCTGAACCTGGCGTGTCAGTCATGTACAGTCACAGTTTTCCTTCAGTCTTCAGTGTCTCATGATGGCTTTACATCCGTGTCTTTCAGTACTGTCTGTCTGGTCACCCTACATTGCCTTGCAATGTCCTCAAATTCAAATCCACCACCATTATGCTGGACTGTGGACTGGACACCACCTCTGTCCTCAACTTCTTGCCCCTGCCTCTGGTACACAGGTGGGTCAGTGGCAGTACCTGAAAGCTAATATTGCATATTTTCTCCAAAATAGCATGCATACCTAAAACGTTCAACATACACATTTTTAGATATTTCATTGCTCTGTGTCATGCCAAAGAGTTTGATTTTGTCTGTTTTTCAGTCCAAGACTCTCCAAGCTACCTGGTTGGGTCTCTAAGGATGGAACAGTCACCCTGGAGAAGGTGGTTTAATTGATTTATGCAATTGGCTATTTCCTGGACGTACTTCACTCTTAACCTGTATATATTAAATATTATATAAATATTTTCTTTATTCCCATTTTCCCAGGAGCTGAAGGAGTGTGCAGGAAGAGTGTTTGTGGACTCACAACCAGAATTCTGTCTCCCTGAGGTACTAAACCCAGCGACACAACATATATATTTAGCTAAAGTAGATTTATCTTAGCTTGCTTAAGCCATCTATCAAATGCTTCACAATTAATCATCCTACTGCAGGAACACTGTTATTGTTATTACAATAACCCTCTGCAGGAAATAATAATACATTGATTTATATAAACTGTCTGTCCCATTCATATCTGCCACAGAGAGAACTGCTGGATCTGTCAACCATTGACGTCATCCTGATCTCCAACTATCACTGCATGATGGCCCTGCCCTACATCACTGAGCACACTGGCTTTACTGGGACGGTGTACGCCACAGAGCCCACGCTGCAGATAGGCAGGTAGGGAGACAGGGGGGATGAAAACATCATGATAGTGTCTTTCCCCCGCTGGCCTAGGACTGAATCCTGTCAGAGCTTTCACTATTGTGTGTCTGCTACTCGGTCTCCTGTACTACTTTCCCACTGTCTGAATAAAGAATAAAACTAAAGATGAGTGGACCATTCACAGACATATTATTATGAGGATTATGTGTTTGCATAGGGTGATAAATTCTTGCACTTATTTTATTGGGAATGCACAGATACACAATTACAGGGGAAAAGTGAAAAGCATTAGAGCACCTAATTTCATTGTTTTCATTGTGGTTTAGTAAAGGGAGATAGAAATCTATTTGTCACTTATTGTTAAAGCCTAGTGGCTGTGCCAGGAGTTTTAAAAATAAGTTGGGAGCTCAAATGACTGAATTAATGAATTCTGTGCTTGTTCTTGAGTTTGAGGAATAATGTCTCACTCTGAGACCCGAGCTCAGCAAAATAAACTCTTACTCATTGTATATGGTGACACAAAAGAAAGAGGCTGGTGTTCCATTTTTAAGAAATGCTGGTTTGTGCTGTTCTTTCTTCAGACTGCTGATGGAAGAGCTGGTCAACTTTATGGAGAGAGTACCTAAAGCCCAGTCTGCCACCTGCTGGAAGAACAAGGAAATGCAAAGGTAGGCATACCCTTTGAGACCAACTGAGAACTGATGTGGTGAAAAGAAGAACATCTTTGGGTGGTTCTGGGAAATGTTTGAAGTCTTGAAGTTTAAAGTATTCATTCAATTTGACAGCTTATATGGCAGTTATAATTAGACTGTTGTCTCTCTAAATAGACCTGTGTGTTTTATATTTGTTTTTGATATTAGGATGCTTCCTGGTCCACTGAAGGATGCGGTGGAGGTATGGACGTGGAAGCGATGTTACAGTATGCAAGAGGTCAACTCTGCCCTCAGCAAAGTGCAGCTTGTGGGCTATTCACAGAAAGTGGTAGGAACCTCCTTTTTTCCCCTACGCTCTCTGCATAGGTACACACTGATACTGAGGCTACTGCTGATGCAAGGCTAAAATAAAGTATCATATGAGACAGTCTCTCCTGTGCTGAAATCAGATACCAAAAGGTATTTCACACTTACAATGACAGTGTGTCCCTGAGCTCAGAACTTTTATTTGTGGTGGTAGGGCATCGGGGGAAGGGGCATAGTGTTCGTTTAGCAGGTGATGTCTGCCTCACACAAGCGGATGAGGAAAAAAAAAAAAAAAAAAGTAAAATGTAGTACTTGGAATTAGTATAAATTTGTCTTTCTGACATCCAAAAGAAGAGTCTGTACCACCACTAATAAATTGTATTGGTCTTCTAAGAAAAACTCCCAAACTCTCTGCAAACATCAAACAAAAGCACAACGATTTTCTCAATATTTATTATTTGCACACTGGAAAACACCTCAGGCTACAAACACAGGATGTATTACGTCTTTACGTAGATTGTCTATACCTTTTGTATCCATCCTCTGTTTGTTAGTTATTTTGAACTCCATTCTTTGTACTTTTGTCTGTAGGATGTCTGGAATATATAGCAGCTTCTTCTTGGAAGGTCCTTCATGCTGTGTTCTCATTTTGACACCTTCTTGTTCTCCAGGAGTTGTTTGGAGCTGTACAGGTCTCACCGCTAAGCTCTGGCTACTCATTGGGTAGCTCCAACTGGATCATCCAATCCCATCACGAGAAAGTCTCCTACGTGTCTGGCTCGTCCCTCCTCACCACGCATCCACAGGTAGACACCGGATGAAATGATATATGGAGATAGTGTGAAAACTGTGATGCACCAGAAAATAAAGTTTTATTCAGCCCGAGGGGAAAATTGAGTTGAAAATGGTTTCAAGCGTTTGATCTACGATCTACGTGATGTGCACTTAATTTATCTTGCCAGACACTTTTATAGGCTCAGAGATTGACACATTACTACTCTTGGAAGATTAAACAAGCCCTCCTCATGTATTCATCAGCTTGCAAGGCTACTTCTGCTTAGGTCTGGTGTTAACCATAATTCTCTTCTCCTCTGCTTCTTAGCCTATGGACCAGAGCTCCTTGAAGAACAGTGACGTTTTGATTTTGACAGGTCTCACCCAGATGCCCACTGCCAACCCAGATGGCATGCTGGGGGAATTCTGCAGCAACCTGGGTAAGGTGTTGGAGACTTGCTATAATAAAACGTTCTTAGATCCAATCTGTGGAGTTAAGATTGAATGCTTTATCAGTTGTCACTGGGAAGCAGTTCAGTTCAATTTACACTGTGAATTTAAAGTGAACTGATCCCAACTCTAGTGCCTAGTCACAGTCCCTTATACGACTAGCAGTCTAGGCAGGATGTATGTAAGGCTCACCATTAATTGTGTATATCAATTTTATTCACTGTAGTTGAAAATAGTCACGATATTGATATAAGATTCCCATTCTGCAGGAAAATAATTTTGTTCCTTAAAACCTTCCAATGTATCCATTAGCACCAGCTGTATTTCACTGTGATTCATATCATGACCAAAAACATTTTTTGTATTTATTTATTTATTTATTTATTTATTTATTTATTTATTTTTGAGTTTTATGTTTGTATCAAACCGTTATCTTTGTTTGTGCCCGTAGCTATGACTATTCGAGCGGGAGGCAATGTGCTGGTGCCATGCTACTCCTCCGGGGTGATATATGACCTGCTGGAGTGTCTGTACCAGTTCATTGAGAGCGCCAACCTGGGGACCACGCCCTTCTACTTCATCTCACCTGTCGCCAACAGCTCCCTGGAGTTCTCTCAGATCTTTGCTGAGTGGTAAGGAGCTGTTAATCAGAAGTTCCTTAATTAATTGGTAAAAATAAAGCAGCAATGAAAGAAAATGAATTGTACAAATATGATGATGGAATAAGACAAAACATCAACATATATCACTATTTTGTTTTCTAGCTATTCCTGGGCAAAACACGTATTCATATTAATATTACTGTTGCATGATGTAGTGGGAGAGTACCTTCATTTGAGAAACACTTAAATTCCAGCATACCTATTTCACAGTGCTTCACATCCTATTTTCTATCTTCAAACTGCGTAAAATTGTCAAATACAGGTGATTATTTTTTTGTCGTCATTCCACCAGGCTTTGCCACAACAAGCAGTCAAAGGTCTACCTTCCAGAGCCTCCATTCCCCCACGCAGAGGTAAGTCCTTTTGCTGTCACTTACTAGGGATGCACTGATGCACCAGAGATGTCTGGAAAAGTCTGAAGCATAAATATATGGTTAACCATATATTTGAAATGTAAAGCTGCACTAATAGTTGCTAACATTTTATGATAACTAGCCAGCTAACGCTGCCAAATATCATTGAGATAACATTAGCTTTTGCGTGGGGAACAGTATATTTTGTTGGCCAAATTAAATCTGGTGGGCTTCCATGTTTCTTCCATAGATTTTCCGAGTTTGACCACTTTGTAATTACAACCTACCAGCTGGGAATTAGGGTATCTGTATCAGAGAAATCACAAAAATGCGATATCAACAGCCACTTGTATCTGGAATGAATCAGCCAAGTTTAGCACTGTCAATGTGTGTTGGTGCCAGAGAGGTATCAGAAGTGAACATAGTACACATCATGTACATCTTTGTGTGTTGCTTTGGATTAAAGCGTCTGCTAAATGACTGTAATGTAATGTACACAGTAATTGATGCTCAGGGCTACAAAATATTAGGACTGAGGACTCTTGCAGCTCACACGTAGCCATGTCCACAGTTGGCATAGTGGTGAAGCTCTGCTTCTGAAAAATATGTACTGCTGCCAGCCAAGGAAAAAATCCCTCCAGAAACCTCTCGTGTATCTCCTCTACCCTTTAGCCTGCTTAGGTTTACTATTGTCTCTCTAAGAAAAAAAATACTTAGAGGAGCAGACTCAGTTCTCTCATGGATACTTTCTATGATAAAACCGTCTATTCTAAACATTGGCCCTGTCTTTGTTTCTGTAAATAATACTCACTTTCATTTCAGTATTTCCTTGAGCAGTGGTGGCATATTTCTAGCTACGGTGGCCCACTGCTGAAGAGTGAATATAGAGGACACCTTGATATAGGCTTGTTTCTAACACTTCCCTGTCTCTCATCAGTTGATCCAAACCAACAAGCTGAAGCACTACCCCAGTATTCACGGAGATTTCAGCAGTGAGTTCCGCCAGCCGTGTGTGGTGTTCACTGGTCACCCCTCTCTGCGCTTCGGGGACGTGGTTCACTTCATGGAGCTGTGGGGCAAGTCCAGCCTCAACACCATCATTTTTACTGGTGAGCAGAACAGTAGAATTGTTTTCTAATCGCCCCCATGTCTCACACTATGCACGGATGTATTTTCATATTTTCTATTTCATCCACACGACACTGAAAAAACAACACATGGCATTGCTTTATATAGAATGTTAGAAAGTACACTACACAGTTGAAATTTACCCTCATTGCATTGTTTCGTAACTACTTGCTGTTTGTGATCAGCTACTAGTGTAAATGTTTGTGGTCTACTCTTTGATGAGTACACAGTCTTTGTGATGAAAACACAGTTACAAAGCTCTTTACGAAGGATAAAAAAGAACATAAAATAACAATAAAAACAAAGCAAGAAATAGAAAGGCATGGTAAGAGTCACAAAAAGGTAGTGAAAAACAACAGTAAAAGGTCATTACATTACAGCAGGTCCTCTTCTCCTACTGCAGTATGTTTATAAAAGCCTCTGTTATGACTTGATGACCTCTCGCCCCCCCAGAGCCAGACTTCTCCTACCTGGATGCTCTGGCTCCCTACCAGCCGCTTGCTATGAAGTGTGTCTACTGTCCCATAGACACACGGCTCAACTTCCACCAGGTATCAAAGCTGCTCAAGGAGGTCCAGGTATGGTATCCACCCTTACATGTAAGACAGTAGACACTCAGTAGCCAGTTTACTTCCCTGTTCACAAAAACAAAACAAGCATATCATGTATGTACATATATATCTCTAAATGTGCACAAAATCCCGTAATATGATCCTAATAACTGATGTGATGGTTATTTAAAAAAAATGTCCACACTCATTTCTCTACCAATCTTATTGAACAATTGTAAACTATTTTCAAAACTATTTTCAGAAGTGTACAACAATTTGAGCAAGAAAATCTGATTTGTATTCACAAAACTCTATTCAGTTACGCTTTAACACTTGCAAACGTCAATTTTGCGCACGCCGACTTTTGTCACTGTTCCAACACTCAAAGCCAAAACGATTTGCAAGCGTGTGGACCAGGATTTGCAAGCAAAGGGGAGGCGGGGGCTAGAACAGAGAGCTGTCTGATTGGTGCATGGAGACTGATCACTATGCTCTGCACTGATTGGATACAGAACGTGTCACTGACTGGCACCGTAACTGCTCCATTATGTTAGCTATAGTGTATTTATTTTACTAAATAGCCTTATTTTACTGTAAATAGCCTTGAGTAGAACTAGCTAGTTTGCTAGTTACAAGAAACTATACCTGATTGGTCGGTTTGTATTACTCAGATTATGAACATCAACGGAGCTTCAAATAATATCAGAGACACAGGCAGGACTAGAGAGATCACAGGCCGCTTTATTTACAGATTTTCTTGCTAAAATTGTTTTTCGCTCTTGCAGGTCATGATACACTTCTGAAAATAGTTTTGGCAGGGAAACGCCTTCATACAATTGACATTATGGGGTGGTTTCATGGACACAGCTTTGATTAAATTAGGAGTAGGTCTTAATATGGGATAACTAAGAACATATTATTGGCTTTCATGAACATGGCTGGATGATAGGAGATAAGTGTAGTTTTCTCAAAACCCTGAAGTGGGTTTAGACGTGTTTGTGTTGATTCAGTGGAGTTAGATAAGACCAACTAATCACAGACAGTATTAGACTTAACAGTTTCTTCTGGCTCAGATTAATGAAATCCTGGACTATCTTTACTCTTTGGCCTCTTTTCTAAGCAGTGCATGGTACATATTACAGCACTTACAATACCATTGACCAACAATATTAATGAGAAGTTTAACCTCCTTGGATTCATTTAATTTAAAGCCCCCTTTAGTCCTGGAGCATCTCTCACCACTGCCTATGCAGTCCAATTTTCTCTGACTATTTTAAGAAATCTCTGTAAAAGCTACTTGAGTTAGTCCACCTTAAATGGCCATTTTAGTATAACCTACAGGAGTTGATCATTGTCCCCTGGCTTTCCCTGCTGCAGCCCCTCCATGTAGTGTGTCCAGAGCAGTACACCCAGCCTCCACTGTCCCAATCCCACCGCTCAGATCTGATGCTGGAGCTGCAGCCTCCTCCAATGCCCTACCGCCGCTGCTCTGTCCTCAGCCTGCCCTTCAGACGGCGCTATGAACGCATCCACCTACTGCCTGAGGTAAGACGCATCAGAGCTGTAACTAGTACAGTGTAATTCCTATGGGTAAGAATATTTTCTTAATCAACATGTCTCATTAAAAAGCCTTAAAGGGAGACACTGGCATATGGTGCACTTTGGCGCTCATAATGCTTTCTGAGTTAAAGATGGAAGTGCTGTAAATAATCAAACTCAGTAACAGATGGAGAATTTCTGTCTAAAAACCATATTTTACTCTCCTATTCATAGCTGGCCAACTCCCTGGTGCCCTCTGAGATCAAACCTGGCACCTCTGTGGCAACTGTGTCTGCCGTGCTGCAGTCCAAGGACAACAAGCACATGCTACAGGTTTGTGTCTTATACATTTGTATGACTATGTATTTATATGACTGTGTGAATGGAGGCATTCACATATAACTGAACCAAAAAATGAACCAAACACAAGAGAAGTCACCAACAGGAAAAAAGATTGATTTTATCTGTACAAAATTAACTGAGTTTTCTCTCATGTGTTGCCAGTCGGTGCCTAAACCCCCTCCAGTTCCCCCCAGTAAGAAGAGGAAGCGTGTGATTGAAGAGCCCCCGGAGGTGCTGGCCCCCAAACCCCTGCTTAGTGGCGCTGTACCCCTGGAAGCTTTCCTGGCCACATTGCACAAGGTCAGAGGTCCGGTGTTGTCAGTGGCTACACGCATGGAGAATTACGTTCATAACCCAGTTACTCTGTTATGGGTTGGCTCATGTCAACATCATAACTTGGTTAGAATAACCCGGTTAAGCTTGTAATCTGATTATGGGGAAACCCAGTTATGATGCCTGGCTGTCGCTGATATTGGACAGGTTACTGTGGCATGTAAACATTTTTTTTTTTTTTTTTTTACTGTGGGGGACAAAAGATTTCCCTATGGGATCAATACAGTATCAAATTATTATACATTTTAGCTAAAGTTTACTAGCATGTGGCCGATAACTTTAGTAATTTCTCTCCCTGGATACTTAAAAATGCAACAGTCTTCAATGATGGTCAAGAACACATCAGACATGGAAAGTTGATTGTTCATATATATCCTTCCCTGCTGCAGCATGGTATCACAGAGGTGAAGGTGGAGGAGACGGCAGACGGACACATCCTGCACCTGCAGGCCGAGGACACACTGATCCAGCTGGAAGAGGACGGGACACACATCGTCTGTGACAACAACGAGCCTCTGCGCACCACCCTACGAGACCTGGTGTTGCGTTTCCTGCAAAAACTCTGACTTGAATCCTCCTTATGTGTCCTCTTTCATTATTATTTTTAATGGTATTTCTGCTTTATTGGACTTCATAAGTGGATAGCCACAGAAAAGAAGGGTATGACAGTTGTGGACTGGAGTCAAACTCAAAATGTTTTAAGTGAAATGTGCGCTTGTCTGCTGTAGCAGAGAGCCCTCACCTCCATCATATTTTGTAAGTGTCAAATTTACAGTAGTGTTACTGTAAAGCATGATTTATATTTTGTAAAATAGTATTTTGTATTAAAACACACTTGAGAAAATGTTTAAGAACATCTCAGTGAATGTATACACCACATACACTCACAGGCAGTAAGACCAATCACTGAGCTGTTTGGCTTTCCAAATGAGGAAGTAAAAGAAACCTTTGCATTTCCTGTAATACGGATTTACCTAGACATAATTTGTGGTTTTAATTCTAATTTAAGATGTTGGAAGTTATCACATGTAATGATAAGAATAAGTGTTCTCAGCTAAAATACATTTTAATAGGCTCCTGATCCCAACCCCATCTAAATGAAATGTTCCAAGGACCCCACAGATATAACAGACCACCTCACTTATCTAAAAGGTCTCTCACGGTGCACCCGCCTACCCAACTACCTTTACATTACCTACTAAACAGGCCTATATGTATGGACTTTACTGAAATGATAATGTAAACTTGAAAATGAAAATGTAATTCCACAATAGCATTATAATTTTCCACATATGTATGTGTTATTTGAGTCAGAATGAAAATGCAATAATCCAATTTTCATTTTCACATACTCATATGGGCGTTCTATGACCATATTAAAATGAAAATGGAATAGCTGTTTGACATTTAATTTTCAAAGACTTAAAGACTTTCACATTTGAATTAACATGTTAATATTGTCCACTGTACAGCGGGATACGACTTTGAAAATTAAATGTCCAAGCTTTTCCATTTTAACATGGTCATAGAACGCCCATATGAGTATGTGAAAATGTAAATGCAAATTGGATTATTGCATTTTCATTTTGACTCAAATAACACATACATATGTGGAAAATGATAATGCTAGTGTGGAATTACATTTTCAAGTTTACGTTATCATTTTAATAAAGTCCCCTATGCTAACTACATTTCTAGTTCTATTCCTGAACGCTCCATAGATGATCTAGTCTCCATATCCATTTTTCCAAAATGCTGGTCCTCACCTGAGCTGGATACTTACATTAGATTTTATGCAGTAGAAAATGACACTAAATACAAGTGTGCCTAAGGTGCTAGCTTGGCCTCCATTCAATAGGAACAGATGAAGGTGGAGATTAAAGTCCCAACAGTTAGTGGTGTAAACTTCAGTGTGCCAGCAAACCAGCTTTGAGGATAGATGCTATTCTGAATTAGAGCACAGCAACCATACTGCGTGTTATTTACATCTAAATATTGGTGATTGCCCGTGCCATTTTGACCCTTTTTAGTTTTTACAACTTGAAATTATCATTTCATTGCCTTTTTGACTAGATTACACATCGCACACAAAATAACCAAGTATTTTACCTTAAGTTAGATTTCACATAACAAAAACCCAGGCCACTGGTTATTTGTCAGAAAATATTTAATTGACAGTTTACATGCAGCTAAAATAAATGTAATATGCTTTCATTATACAATATCTTACAGTGTACTACATGAGCATTGCTTAGATAATACAACTGTATGCAGCAGAACAAACTACTACGATAATTGTCACATTCTTAGGCTCAGCCAAAAAAACTCCAAAAAATGACCTCCCTTCTCTACAAATACCACAGACCTAGACATACACATCAAAGCTGAAATTAAACAGCAAATATACTGTACATCAGTGATGGTCAGGGGAGAGGAAGTTATTGTTGCGTTTGAGCGTTTTGTAAGTGAACTTCTTCAACAGTAGACAAGACCATGAATACTAGGAGGAAGAACAAATAGACAATATTGTAACAACCAGTCAGAATTGGGAGTAAAACACCCATGCAGTGCAAATGTGTGATACCGTGCCTGCATGCAACTCTCAGACATTCACCCCATGACCAGCTAGATACATATCACCATTCATTAGCTGATAATGGTAACATTGATAGTGCACGTGTAAGACAACGAGGTATAGTCTGAGACTGTGGTTATTGATCACTACTACATGGGTAAAAACCTCTCCTTAACAAATTCACACATCCTACAGACTGGGACAGACATCACACTTTAAATTAAACCTCTGTGTTAAAAGGTACCCATATCAGCATTATTATTATTGATTCATGGACACTTTCTAGCTTGTGTGTGATGACCAGGTGTCCTATTTGCACTGTGTATGCTTTGCAATTCTTACTGGTCGTGACAGTATTGTCCTCTTCGTTTTTTCCTTCTAATAAGAGATACAGGCAGTGCATTTGGATGGACTCTGGTGTGATGACATCACTTCCCGGTGTCACCTGAGGGTGATTTGGTCTTGAACAGATTGTGGCTTAGAAAAAAAAAAAAGTGGACAGTATTGTCAGAGGTAGTGGGACCTTTTGAAGGCAGGATGAGAGGGGATGCCACGCCCTATGTGTATACAAATTACAAAACGCCTTCCCTTTATTAAATATTTCAGCTTATTAGCTTATTTTTTTAACTTTAAAGTGTTATAGGTAAAAGGCACTTCACATTCCCACCATCCTCCCTCTATTTAAATTCAAACAAATCCACCACTGGTGAGAGGGGGCCAGAAATGGGGTTTGGTTAAAGCACACCACCATGCATGTGGCATACTGCCAATTCTGGATCCCTGTGATGACACTGTCCACTCCTCTTTTTTCTAGGTGCTAGTGCATACCTTGTTATAGGGACTGTCTTGTGGAAGAGATACCTAGCCAATAAATCTCAAGTACTCATCTTCCAGGCACTTAATTATGGCAAATCTGATAGGACTGGATTAAGTGTAAGCAGTGCAGTAAGAACTCCATCTCTCTACCAGCTGTTAATATGTGTACAGTAACGGTGTAAAGCACAAATGCCAAAACTGCTTATACGTATCAATTCCACTCAGATCTGCACTCTTACTGTGCCTTGCAAGTCAGAATGGTGAGTCTATTTTGTCAGTGGATGGCTAGAAAGACAATTTTTCTGTGGCCAGCCGTGGGGGAATCCAACCTTATAAATTCACCCTCTGTCTTGTCAGCTGCCTGACGTTCATCCCCTTCCCCTACTTGGACTCTTTCTCGGCATCCTGCAGGTTAGAGCGGACGCCCAGCTTCTTTAGTTCCTCAATCAGGTCTCCATTCTGGTGCATCTGGAGCAGGATGTCACAACCTCCCACGAATTCACCGTTGAAGTACACTTGAGGGATCGTGGGCCAGTTGGAGAAGTCCTTGACTCCTGCAGCAACAGCAGTTTGTGTGGAATAAATAGAAGAAATGGATAGTTAGCATGAGCAGCGATAGCCATCGGAGCTGAACAAAGAAGAGAGAGCTGCCTACAGAAACTCAAACTTCATCAACAGAAAATCCAAGGAAAAGATGTCACAGTAATGGACACAAAGTTTGACTGCCAAGTGATCTTTGGAAAGTTCAGTGCAAACCCCACAGCAATGACTGCTTAGAGGATTTTCAAGGCCCATGGGAACACTGTCACAGCACAGATGCAGTGAAATAAGGGGGCCAGTATCTTTGGTGAGTTAGAGCTGAAGTCTGAAACACACATGTCTAGCTTCCTTATGATGTGGTTCAGCAGCACTACAATGGTATATTGTGAGAATATCACCCACAGGACTTCCCACTGATGATCAATTGTGCATTGCATAGTGTTCCTGAACTTGGGGGAAGCACTCTTGTCATTCTCAGTTTCTAAGACTTATGTCACTGATTACATGTAATCTAGAAATAAAATAAAAGAATTTTAATAATTTAAATCCCAAAGTTATATGACAACAAATAGATTTGGGGTAAAACTTTCTAGACAGTTTCATTCAACTTGAGAATAACGACTTAGTATTACACTGCTGTTACAAGATAAGCCTCAACTGACATAATCCTGTTCACGTGCAATTGTGATGTAACTGTAACTCACACATACTTAAAGACAAAATATATAATAGAAAATGTCCCTGTCGGCAAAATACAAGACGTTTGGCTAGAACAACCTTAAAAAAAAGGCAATATTAATCGTCTAAGGTTTGACTTGAAGCACCACACCCTTTGGTCCTGCTGTAGAGTACTGATAAAAACATTATCTGCTACAGTACATTTTAACCTCTAAAACGAACTGTAGCTGTGGCCCTTTGTTGACAAAAACCGTATATATGTTTGGCTTACATGTGCCATTTGGGTAAACAAATATGAAAGACGTGTTGACAAGAGGCAGTAAAGGCCTGAACATTAGCTAACTTAAAGCAATTAAGGGTAATGTATTTTATCACAAGCCTACTGGCCCATTATGGAGAGATTCAACCAAAGACAGCCAGAGTGACTTCTGGGCTCAAGTTAAACTGAGAGGTGCTTGTTGCTGTCATGATTCCCAACATGCTTTCTCACTGACTGACCTTGTCTGAGATCCTGGTCGTCCAACACGTTGTACGCAGCATAGTCGTCCACTCCGTGCATCCTGAGGATTTGAACCACGGCATTGCTGAAGCCACACATAGGCTGTGCCGGGGTCCCCTTCATGAACACGACCACCTTGTCCTTCTTCACCATCTCACCAAGGTCTTTCTTTACGTCCGCCGCGGCGCACAGGAGCCGGGCAGAGGCCAACGATACTTGTCCGTCAGCTTGCCTAGGCAGATAAACCGCCGCACCAGCCCGCAGACACTTTGCTGTTGACCTAATTAAATTGTTCATGGTCTTCGGTGGGTTATGTCTTAATAAAATAAGCAAAGAAATGCCGTGTAGGCAGATTTACTTCAACGCAAGTTTGAGAGTTAGTTACAACACTTCTCATTCACGAACATAACATTCATTTCAGATGACTAGCAAGATGGGAGGGACTAGCTTCGTCAAACGGAAGTCACACTTAATTTTCCATTGGTGAAGGAAGATGTCAATCATGTCGGTTACACAAGGAATACGATTCAAAAGAGACGGTTTAATTAAGTTTTATTGAACTAAATAAGTACTATATATGCCATTATGTTACACACTTGATCATTGAATCACACTTGTTTTGGAACAACAAATACATATAAGTAAGATAATCATTTCCGGGTCAGAGAACTACTAAAAACTTCCGGTGTGACTTGCACGAGGAGAAAGAAGAATAATACGCGGAATAATACGCTTTGAAAGATGGCAGCGCACACCGAGAAAAATGGGAAACCAGGGAAACCCGGAGGAAAGGAGGCTCAACCTTTGGTAATCGCCAAAACTCCGGCAGAGGAGCAACGTTTGAAGTTGGAGAGGTTAATGCGTAACCCAGATAAACCCGCTCCCATCCCGGACCGACCGAAAGAGTGGAATCCGCGGGCTCCCCCGGAGTTTGTTCGGGATGTTATGGGCTCCAGTGCCGGCGCTGGCAGCGGGGAGTTCCATGTATACAGACACCTTCGGCGCAGAGAGTACCAGAGACAGGACTTCTTGGACACGATGGCAGCGAAGCAAAATAAGGACCAGGACTATCTGGACAAAGTCGAAGGTAACAAACAGGCGGCGGATGAGAGAACGGCAAAGCGCAGAAAGAAGAGAGAGAAACTAAAACAGAAAAAGTTAATGGCGAAGAAAGCGAAGCAAGACTCCAGCAAAAAAGAAGATGCGGACAAGAGCGCGACCAGCAGCGAAGATGAGGACCCGGAAAGAGAAGCTGATGATGATGCTGAGGTGCCTAGCTTCATCATGGGGAAGAAATGACCCTACTGCTGCCTGCAGTATGATGGATACGGACTGCTAGGGTTGTTTTCTGGCTTTGTGAGCTGGACTTTTTTCACGCGGGGATGGGGAGGAATCACAAACTCTAGAGGCAACAATAAAATATTTGGAATCTGTTCAGGAGTCCTGTGCGCTCCAAAGGATGCAACATGTTTTTGGGTTGTCCATATTTTCCTATTTAATGGCCAGTAAGACTGTGATGGACTGCCTAGTTTAATAGGCAGGTAAACCGCCATACATGATCAGAGGGAAATATTGGTCAATGTCCTAGTCTAAAACGAGACAAGTCAGGTGTCCCCCTTCACCAAAACGGGCTCATCATTGTTCTTTGATAGATAATGCATATAACCCCCCTGTTGTGAATTATTTTGTTTGATATTGTTTGTCAGGCCAAGAATGCAGTCATCTCCAGCAGCTTCTTGAATTAGCTAAAATTTATGATTTTTTTTTTTTTTTGATTTTTTTTTGATTTTTTATAAATTTGAGCCTCATTCCTTACTTTATTAGACTGAAACTTGAATTTCTTTACTTTTTATCTGATCTTGTGAATGTTTTAATAAATATGTGAAAACACATGGATATGCAAGACTTGTAGTAGTTCTTTATATTTAAATTGCTAAATTATCTATTTATTTCAGTAAGGCCTGGACGGCTCACTCGGTAGAGCATGAGACTTGCAGTCTCAGGGTCCTGGGTTTGATCCTCACATAGTTTGGATAAAAGCTAAATGACTAACGTACACACTTGATCCAGCAATACCTAGATAACAAAATTGTCTAGATTACAAATTTCTTCATCATCCAGTATCCCATTATGGTTCTGTTGTGATTCATTGCATCCTTGCTAAGCTGCCCCTTGCAAGAAGGGTTGCTTGTGTGGCCCAACAAGGTTGCAGAGAGAAATACAAAGAATGAAAAGGCGTGACTTCTCGAGGCTCAGGAGTTTCACGTGCGATGTTCCTTGGACAGACCTGCTTTCCACGGTGGTGATGGTCTCTTTCTGTAACCATCACTTTTCTTGAGGCAGGTAGAATAATACTTGGCAGCTAGATATTGTTTGGGACAGGGATAGCTCTTCCTGTTAAACACTTCCAGCTGTCACACTCCTGTCCTGGATTTCCTACACTTTACTACCTTGAATTACCAATTAAAGTCACAATTAAATGGCATTTTGATAATAAAGATGAAGAATAGACTACAAAGTGTTTGGCATTTATTGTTAAATCAGTATATGACATGGAAAATTATTTGTCTTTATGTACCTTAGAGTCTCAAATGCCCTAAAATTCAGCTGGTGAACATGTAACAAAAAGTATACATGGAAGTCTGTTTGCAGACCACATGACATTTTTGTCCAGTTATTTGTGTTTCAACACTTTCAGTCTTCAGTTGTTTGCTAATGTTTCAGCTTCGAGTGTGAAGTCAATGGGCCTCCTCCATGTAACGTGCTTAAGATCAGATTTGATCATAAAGCGTTTGTACGAACGTTTCTACAAACACAGTCTGATTCATCTTTTTTGTTTTTATCTGAATTCGTCCAATACTGACGGGACACGAGTGCAACACTTCAATTTCGGACTCCGCAAAGTTCCTCTTTTGGCTATGGTTTACTTGCACACGACCCTTAAGTCTGCACTCCTTGAACAGGCACATGCATCTAATTTAGGAACGATCTGATACACCTGGGGTACACACAAATCAAGGTTTTCCACGTTTCATGAACCCCACGTTGGTATTTTCGTACGCACATGAATACGAAACATTCACAAAGAATCTAAGAAAAGCTTTGTGAATGAGGCCCAATCATTTTGTTTATGAGTGTATTTTTGCTAGATAGTTGATTGTAGAGCGTGACAGGAAAGACATGCAACAAAGGTTTCAGGCCGGATTCAAACCCTCTGAAATCTGCAAGTGAAAATACGTTATTTTCCAACAGAGCAGAAATGAGCACTTGCAGATTCCAGAGTGCAGTTAAACAAATCTCTACTTGGATATAGTATTACTTGGATATATTATCTTAGTTAAATGTTTTATGAATTAACAAACGTGAACAAAGTTGGCAATATATGTCTGCAGTAACGTCATCAAGACATCTTCATGCACATTTATTAGTTGACAGATGATTCTGTGGAGCGGTGTGTTCCAGGGTAAGCTGGAACAAGTTTACATTCTCTGTTGAAGTCAAATCAGGAATAAAGAAACGTGGGTCTTTTTCCACAAGTGAATATCACAGCTTGTTTCACTCACATTCATCACATTAGATGACACTGTTAGCTGTTTTTAACATTTAGTTGTTCGTTTTTGCAACAAGGACAAGTACTTTATCAGTGCCAGGGCTAAAACCCCCCCCCCAAAAAACAGGTTTGAGAATACTATTTGTTTTTTGATTTGAAATAAAGCCCTGCACATTTCTTATCTCTGTACATAAGACAAATCACTTTTTGCTTTGGAAGGAATTGAGTAACTTGAGTAACACTGGCCCTGTTGTGAAAGCCAAACTATTCACTCCTTTAAAAATTAACCCTTTTAAAACATGCTCAGAAGGAATTTCAGATTTTTAGGGTGTGGAATTTTATTGTCATGAAAAGTCAGGAGATTTATTGCAGGCATAGGGGTGGGAGCCAACAGGAAATACCTAACCTACTACCTATGATCATAGTTGATTTCTAAATTCTTAGATGTCCTAAATTCGAACACTGTCAGTACATAATATGAACGCCTCCACAGTGAGAATTTTACCAAGCACAGACCACTATGACGCAGGTTGAGCTGGTACCAGGTCATGGGGGAGTGGTGCTACAGTTGATCAACAGACGCGAGTCTCAGCGTGTTCAGACAAGACATGCAGCCTCACGTAGCGCCTCAAATTACTACTACTGCATTACACTTTGAACTGTTTTCCTTTGCTATACCCACAATGGATCCTAAGTAGAAGTGTTACTGAGGTTCAACAGTCCCGCAACATCAGTGATTCCATGGCAACGCAGGACAAGGCCAGCTGGGATGGACAGGAGAAATCAGTGGGAGAAATCGGTGAAGCGCAGTGTCCTCAAGGTATAGTAATGTCAAGATCAATACTGAGAACTTGTATTCTGATGCTGTGAATGTGATGTTAAATCACTGTACAATAGATGTAGACAAGACAGACTTTCAAGGCTAATGGAGCGTGTTCTATGTGCAAATAGTAAACAGACTAGTTTATTCTCTTTGTCCACCTTATCCTTATATACTTCATTTTCATGGTAAAAGTCCTATGCTTTGTGCTATGTGACTGCCCAATCTGTATTGGGCAGTCACATAGCTGTACATTGAGAGTAAACACTCTCAATGTACTTGTAGAATTAATGGAGATGTCAACTCCTCTTAAAGTTAAATGTCTTCCAATTCTGCATTCTTCTGGGTGCAAACACATTTGCGCCATTACCCCAGGCTCTGAAAGAGTCTGGCTCTTACCTGCTTGCAGTATTCAACATAAAACCAGTACTGTGTACAATATAACAATCAAACCAGCCTTTTGAAATCATTGAAATCATCATGCTACTCTCTTGGAAATTTCCACTTTTATCTGTGTATTTCACAAGGCCATGTCTTCTTTTCTCCAGGTGGAAGGGAAGCAGTACAGAAGAGAACGTTCACCAGGTGGATGAATGTCTCTCTGCAGAGAGTAAGGCAATATCAATCTGATATTACTGTGATATTCTACTGATATCATACTGTGCATTTCAAATCAAACAAATATGTTTTGTTACTTCCAGTGTGAGCCTCCGGTTGAGGTGCACGATCTGTTCACAGACATTCAGGATGGCAGAGTACTGATGGCCTTGTTGGAGGAATTGTCCGGGTGCAAACTAGTAAGAAACAGTGATTTAATGTCATAAGAAAGAGACCTAAGACAATAAAGATAATTTATTAGTAGTATTATTCCTTAATTACCTAGTAAATAAGAATCCTTTTCTGAAATCCTGAAATGTTTTTGGACATATTTGGTCTGCTACATCAATTAGCAGCCTTTCTTCAGTCATTTCTCATTGTAGGTTTACAGGTTTAGGCCATCTTCTCACCGCATTTTCAGGCTGAATAACATTGCCAAGGCCCTGGCTTTCCTGGATGATAGACATGTGAGTGTATTAGCCTACAGCTTTAACCACAGTTACACTGATAATGTGATGTTTATACAAGTCATTTTGTGCATTTGCAATGTCACAGAAAATGTTTACTTGTGGTTTCCTCCCTGCTCTCTCTCAGGTGAAGCTGCTTGGCATTGATGCCTCTGGTATTGCTGATGGCATCCCTTCTGTTGTTCTTAACCTTGTCTGGAAAATTATTCTGTATTTCCAGGTAGGATTTTTCAGATATATCACATATCCTATCGATTTTTCACTCTCATTTTTTCCTCATCTTTCTCTTCTTGTCCATGACTTAATGGGCAAGAAGAGACTCTTAATGACAGACCCATGACTCTTAATGACAGACCCATGACTCTTAATGACAGACCTTACACCTTACATAAGTACCACTCTTATACTCCCTCACAGATAAAGGAGTTGACGGGAGGCCTCGAGAGGCCTTTTTCTTCCAGCCTCTCCTCTTTATCTATGAGTAGTTACCCCTCCGCCAGTGACCTTTCACCCCTGTCCAGTAACAACAGAAGCTTCTCCAGCAGCACTTTGCCAACCAAAGGCAGAAGGGCCTCCAGGACACCCAAGTACCATGGGAAAGTGATCAAGACACTCTTGCACTGGGTTCAAAGATGCACATCAAAGTGAGTTAGAAGTCACAGAAAATTAGGAGACAAATAACTTGGTTAGAACGAATGGTAAATATAAAACAACAACATAACAATCAGTTCATTACACATTTGTGGCAGACTGGGGGGATGGTGTGGGTGAGGTTCACCCACACCAACGTGCATGCACAGGTTAAAAGGTTAAAAGGACCTGGCTGCAATCAGCCTTAATTGGCCGCAGCCGGTGCTGGATACAGGAAGAGTCAGTCCACTGACTCAACTCTCTCCTGCATTCAGCCTACGCCTCACCCACACCCTCCCCCAGTCTGCCACAACATTATATTGATCAGATGTAG
>CABFOQ010021801.1:0-13534 GCA_900660455.1 Gephyroberyx darwinii | reverse complement strand
GAGGGGGGGATGGGTAAACAAGAATATGAATTCCATCATCAGATGCAGAGATGCGTGAATCATTTATGGGAACAAAATATTTGCAGACATGCATTGAGAGCAGATAAGATCTTTAGATTTGCTAAGCTGTTGACAGAGCAGGTCTCTTTCTCCTGATCAGTGGATGAGCTGCAATCACTACCGACATGGCCTATGAGATCAGAATCTATGACAGAGAAAGGTAGAGGGAGAGAGAGAGAGAGAGAGAGAGAGAGAGGAACAGGCAGACAGGAAGTGGTGGTGGTAATAGTGGTGATAATTTTCTAAAATATTTCGGGTAATTCTCTGTTCGTGGTGTAGCGCTCCTGCTTTATTGTTTTCAATGAGGTCTGGCTGGTTTGAATGAAAATGAGATCCCACTGTATCCATCCATTCAACGCCACATGAGCCCCAATAAACACTAGAGCTCTTCTCATTTTATGCTTCTCTGTCTGTGAGGAGGCAGACAGCAGCGCCACAGCAAGCAATCACAAATTCAAATGAAAAAGGGAGATGGGGGGAAAGTTCTCCTTTTTGGAGGCCTTGTTTAATTTGCCGCCTCCCGGGCAATTGCAACATGCTCGCGCTGCGCCGTTTGCCTGAAGGTGTTCGAAGAGCAGAGAGGATGACTGGAATGCGTTCAGAAATGGGGAGGAGGGGGAAAAAAAATGAGAAGCGGAGAAAAATAAAAACGGACGAATTGAGTAAACTCGAAATTTGATTGAATAATACCCGGAGCGCCGTCCTAAAAACACAAGCTCAAACACGTGCACCTACACATACCCGCCCACCCAAAAAAAGGGCGCACACACCCCGAGACAGAGCGGTGTGTGTTAATGCCTGGAGCTCTCCAGCCGTGCAGCCACCTCAGGGGAAACTGATAACACAAACTGTCTCCAAAACTCCTAGCTCGCGGTCCCAGCGGACAGACGGAACAAAAGACAAGACTTTATCTGCTTTTATCGCACTAAGCACTCCATAACTTGCCTAATTGTTTACGGAGGGATTTAGAAGACTATCCCACCCAAGGTTCACCACTTTTGTGTGCATGCATGTGTGTGTGTGTGTGTGTGTTTGGGAATATGCATTCACGCTTCATTGTTGTTGAGACTTAAGCTGTGTTTTCATTAGGAGACATACAGCAGCGCAGCATAATAAGATGTTCATCTTTTCATTCCATCCGTCTCTCCATCTTTGTCCCTCCATTACAAACAATGGGAGATTTGCAACGGTTGGGCACACACATCTGTCACGCTACGCCACCGAAACAGAGACGAGAGTTTTCTGCCCTCTAAAATGTTTTATAATTCAAAGATGATCTTTTCCCCTCTGTAGCCAATTCTTGTCCACCTTATCCCTGGCCTGATCCTCCTCCTCCCCCCTTTTTTTCCCCGCCTGTTAGATATTCAGCCAACAGCACCCTCCTCTGCCTTCCCGACCCCTCGCTTTTCAATCTGTCCATCTTAACACTTGAGCTTTGATCTTCTCACCCGAGCCTACTCGTTCCAGCCCTCCAGCATCCTTCGTTCCCTCCCTCCACCTCTCCCCATCTTTAATACCTTACGTATCCATATCCATGCCTCTTCTCTCTCCCCCATCCCTCCCCTCCGCTATCGTCCCTCCTCAAGGCTTCCTTTCACCAGCACACTCCCCTGCTTTGACCGTTCGCGTGGAGTGGCTATTACTCCCAAGGCGCTTATTAGTGCAAAGCTTTTAATTACAGTTTGCTAGTCGATCAATTGTCACATTACTAGTTGGTCCCGGGCGCCCAGTTACCATGGCGATGGATCACCTGTGGGTATCTGCAGCGGTCATCTATAACACACAGATACAGATTGCTCAGCTGCATGCAAACTGAGCTCATCCATGATATTGACGATATGAAAGATTAACGAACAGCGCGTGCAGAAATGGTGCGTGTGAAAGTTTTAGCCACAAGAGAGCAAAAAGTGAGAGCCAGGACAATGAGGAGTGAGAGAGGCTAGACGCTGAGAGAGAGAACCCATTAGCTAAGAGACCGAGCTCTCCTCTCCGCGACAATCTCTCTCGCTGCGTTCATATATTTCATTTCATTTCAAACGCACTGATTTGCATTAATGAAAGATAATCTGGATGCCTTTGAAGTTTTATTCTGTCCTCTGGGAACAGGGGAGAAGCTTACACACATGTGCACACACACACACACACACACACACACACACACATTTGATGTTTCTGCTTAGCATGCAAAATAAGAGCTCCTGCACCTGTATCCCTGCCTCCTAATCCTGCTATAGCCTGACCCCCCATGAGACCGGGATCCCCTTCCTGCCTGGTATAATACATTACATGTACGCATGGACACACATGCACACACACACACACACACAGCCTTCCCAGTCGTCGTGATATGTTTATTGTACTTATAGAACACTTGAAATTGTTTCCCCGAAGTCTTTTTGTCTCACATAAGCATGTACATGCACACACACATGCATAGACACGCGTTACCCAGAGGGAATGCCTGAGGTCAGATCAAACATGGTTTCGGCGGTGTTGAAGGATGAAAAGGCAGATATTGGCTAACAGCTGCAGTATGATTATTCTAGCGGTCTGAAGGTAGCAGCCATCTCTTCCAATAAGACATGGCGACAGTGATCAAGGCTCACTTTGGCAGAACAAACAGACCTGTTTAATGAGTCTTACTGTTCAGGACCGCAACAAGGACACTGCGTTTTCTCTCTCATCTCAATGCATTATTCTGAGTCACCCACTCACACACACACACACAAACCCAGACACACATGCATGCCCATACCGGAAGGCTTGCATATGCACACACACACAATAAGAGGAAAAAAAAATAAGAGAGGAGTAGTAAGCTGTCTGTCCTGAGCCAACCCCTGCCAAAAAACCAACACGGATTATCGCTGACTTCATTACGATGCAGAAGAGAGCCAGAGAGTCTGACGCACAGAGAGACCGAGACAGCGGAACTTCAAGAGTCACTTGAAGACAGGCTGGGGAACTCGTAACACACATCAAAGCCACAGCCAGCCAGATCCTCGCCTCAACCGGTCGAGCCGCGCTGAGAGAAAAGTGCCACAGGTAACTAGCGGAGGAGCGTGATGTGACGGAGCTCAAACTACGTTATGTGCTCAGCTCAACTCCTTTGAATGCCCTTCCAAAAGCTTTTTAAAGACAGAGAGTCGAGAGGCTGCTTCCTCCACCTCTGCTAACTCAACTGCATGCGGTGCTAAACCCTGTGTGTAATCTCATTACCTGTCTGTTGTCTAACCTAGCCCACAGCTCCGCGATGGGCTGGCATTACTCTGATTAAAGCAGGGGAGGGAGGAGGTAGCAGAGTAGGGAGGGAGGAATGGGGAGAAGGTGTGGGGGCAGAGGTAGAGAAAGTGTGTGTGTGTGTGTGTGGGGGGTGGGTGGATGACATAAGCACTTATTGGTATTAAAGGGTAAACTTTCAAAGGCATCCATCAGAAGTGTATAGCAAACTTTCCATTCAAAGTTACTTCAGTCCTTCACTTTGATGTGCCAGTGACAAATGATCAACAGGAAAAATGGCTGTGTTGTTTTTTTCTGCAGCGGGGGGAAAAAATACCCCCTTGGCTTGAACCTGAGGTCATTAAGGAGCAAATAAATAAACACAAGAAAGTTTGCATATTGGAGAACTGTCAGCGGGAGGCCAGCGTCTGCTCACTTCCCGCTTGATGGAGAGCCGTCTTCGGCTGGGCAGGCCCGCAGATTCAGGGCCAATGAATCAGCCAAAGTGGACACATTGGCAGTTGTCATGTAATGATATTGCCTGAGTGTCAGCCATGGTAGAAGCAAACACACACACACACATACGTGTTCAGAGCGCCGCACACACACAGCTGCTGACATACTGTTACGACACACACACAGAGTAGACACACTGATGTTTGGAAGGGCAGAGAGTTTCTCCAGGGTTGTGGATCTGGCTGCACCCTAACTGGATATAGATCAACCTTGCCATCTAGATCAACCTAGCCCAGGCCATGACTCCGTGACCTACCCGTGAACCCTGCTCACACATATTGGTTTGCTAGTCCCACTGGATTGGCTCCAAGACTCCTGTAATGGGCCCTTTTTCACAAGACTGCAAAACTAAATCTGCGAAACTCAACTGGATACTGAGTGGAAGAAATCACTAACTCTGAACAGGAACAGCCTCTCCCAATAATACTCAACTACATATTTGTAATTCCTAGTAATATTTCTTTCACAAACAAGAGCTACAATGAGAAGAAATGACAATGCAACGCAAACTGCGATGATGTCCCGCCTTTGTACCTTTCAACATTTCAAGTTCATTTACGGGGGGCAATTTATGTCCTACTAGACATAAAAATGAATGGTGCTTTGGAGAGCTCTGTAAGATTTTGACAGCTAAACAGGGGATCCGATTTAATCTACTCCATGTTCCCACCCTGCCTGATCACATATAATCACAAAGCATCACTGAGCACCTCCTATAAAGAGGTTTAGTCTGACAAAAGAATGATATGATAGCACAGCCCACTTTTAGTTCCTATTTTTTTTTTTAAATAACACACACCTGGACATGCACACACATCCACATGCAGTGTACACACACACACACACACACACACACACACTGTCCATTGAATTCAAAGAAAGAGCAATCCAGTCCAATGCATATATTTCAGATCTAAAATCTTTTTTTAGTCTCATCATAATGTTAACCAAGTCAAGATTTGTCTGTGTCTGTCTCAATCTCTGTCAGAAGTGCCATGGTAAGAATTAATAACAGGCATTAATAATACAGGCATGGAGAGAAACTGGTAGCATCATATGCAAGTTGGCTGTACTCCTCACCTTAGCAGCAGAAGCCAAAAGGAATACAAATGTCTGTCCAAAGATTCCACTACAATACCACAGTGGCCTTTAACAAGGTTACAACCACCAAACAGTGATGGTGACTTGAGATATCACCTGCTAAAAAAAAAATAATTGGGAAGTGGAAGAGTTAGAACAAGATGAGGAAATTGGACACTGAGCTCGCAGATACAGAATTAGCAGTAAAAATCTGTATTTTCTGAGCTCTCTGAGGTGTAAGTAAACACAGAGCGGGGCAGGTGCGGGATGAGATGCGAGATGCAACCCTGAAGTATCTGGAGGTATATTTCAGGTGACCCGGGAAGGCACTGACTCGGCTGCTTTAACAGTCGACTCAGGTGTTGATGGAGTGTAGTGAATTTGAAATTAGTCCAATGTGAGTAAAAGACTTAAATACCTTTAAAAACCCGGCGCAAGGATTTATGGTCTAGCCATCGATCATGTGTGTGTGTGTGTGTGTGTGTTTGTGATGGAGAGGAAGTATATGTGTGTATGTGTGCGAAAGAGACAGAGAGAGATAGAGTTCATGGAAATGCGTGCACCCACGGTATGGATGTGTGCGCACACACACTCAGCACAGTCTTTCACCCACTGCAAGGCCAATACATCACTGCACTCACAGACCAAATGAGGCAATCGCTCAAAATTATTTGCATATAAACTAATGAAATATTACTAGGTGAAACTCAGTTGAATGTTAATTACAAAGGTAATGCACTATTTGCTGATTAATGGGTCGTCTCTTTTGGACAAGGGACGGTACGAGCAAGCGGATGATCAGTGTGGGGGACAAAAAAAGAGGCGATGTCAGGGAATGGAGGTATAAGCGGGTGTATGTGGGGAAAATGTAAGGCTAGGGTTGCTGGAGAAACCTGCACTATATGGCCAAAAGTCAGTGGACACCTGATCATGACACCTATATGAGCTTGCTGGACGGCCCATTCTAAAACCATGGGCGTTAATATGGAGTTGGACCCCCCTCACTCTTCTGAGAAGGCTTTCCACAAGCTTTTGGAGTGTGTCTGTGGGAGTTTGTGTCCATTCAGCCAAAAGAGCATTGGTGAGGTCAGGCAGTGATGTTGGACGAGAAGGCCTGGCTCGCAATCGGTGTTCTACTTCCCCCCAAAGGTGTTCAACGGGTTTGAGGTCAGGGCTCTGCGCAGGCCAATCGAGTTCCTCCACATCAAACTGGTCTAACCATGTCTTTATGGTCCTGGCTTTGTGCACAGGGGCACAGTCATGCTGGAACAGCAAAGGGCCTTCCCCAAACTGTTCCCGCAAAGTTGGAAGCGCCCAATTGGCTAAAATGTCTTGGTATCCTGTAGCATTAAGATTACCCTTCACTGGAGCTAAGGGGCCAAGCCCAAACCCCTGAACTCAATAACTAGTAGGGGTGTCCACTGACTTTTGGCCATATAGTGTATATGGGAGGGGATGAGCAAGGACAGGAGAAGAGATGAAGGCAGAGGCAAGGAGTTGAGAAGAGAGGAAAAGCTCAGAGAGGAGAAGGAAGGAATGGAGACGAGAGGAAAGGGGGGGTATGCATTGTAGATTGGTGAACACTTTTGCTAAGTTGAGTGGATGTGGTCACACATCACAAATTCTTGTTTTACTGGAGTGGGTGAAATGAACATACATTATTCATCTATAGATCATTAATTATGAATCCACCAAAAGCAGGACGGGATGCTGAGGTGTGAAGTGTGCAAGTCAAATCATTTTTTTGCTGAGGATACACGTTACATATTTCATCTCAGTTTGACCTCAGAGTTAGTTTTTTTCCTCCAAAAGAGTTGGGTCAGAACAATGAACATAATAACAGTAGAGCTACATTAACTTCTTAAAATTGGACCACATTCATTTCTGAAGACAGTGAACTCGCTGAAAGGCTCTTGAGGAATAACAACATTGTTTCTTTTGTAATTGCACTCTTGTTAGTCTCAGCCTGTGATGTAATTTCACTACCATTTACCGCATTGATTGAGGCTCAATAAAGATAAACTGCTGGGGTAATTATCCCTTTCATGTATGAATTCGCTCTCTCTCACACACACACAGGTACAAACAGACATAGACTTGCAAACCGCCACCTACGATGGGACATCTTTAGCCAGGATAATTGTATATTTTCTTCTACTGTTTAATTTTTTTAAAGCACCCCTTATTGATCTTCATCCTGCGTGCACAACGTTCTGCAAAGCACTGCGGCTGAAATGACCTTCATGCCAAATCATTTATAAAGCATTTATAAACGTACCACGGTAGTGGAAACCCAATCGCTATGTCAGGGGTTGGAAATGTACCAGTCTGGGTGGAGACAAAGAGAGAACACAGAGTAAACACAACTGGTGGCCTGTTGTCAGGAAGCTGCTTGCAGTCCAACTCCTTCAAAAAGCTCAACTCACTCAAATTCTCTCTGGCTGTTAGCAACACCACGCGTTAACGCTTCATAAGCTTACAAAAGGTGCTTTAGTGCACCACCCCCAACGTGTGCATGTGAAATGAACAGTTTGTCTCTCTTTTCAGGTTCACAGACTATGCATAATGCATGCCCTCATGGCAGCCCTGGTGCAGAGACTGAGAGATTGATAGATTGATTGATTGATGATGACAGTTATGACTAATACATTAAAAGCTGTGGCTGGTTTGTGCATGTCACTCAATTGAGTTGAGGGAGTGTGCTGGCCTTCCACAGCCTGGGTGCGGCGGGGTAGGGTGGCATAGAGGTGTATGTATGTGTGTGTGTGTGTGTGTGTGTGTTGGGCATGTAGCCCAGTGAGTCAGTGAGGCATGGTTTACACTCACTGGAAAAACTTTTCTCTGTTCTGTTTTGTGTTGACCACTCTTTATCCAGCACCACACCACGAGTCCTGACAGAATGGACACAGTCTGCTAACCACACGCACACGTGCACACACACACACACACACACACACAAGCTGCCAGAATCAGCTTGTAATTATGCAAAGGCGTTCTGGAGAATATGGACCCTCGTAAATGTATACGTCCACAGCTGCCATAAATATGCAGCCAAGTGTGGTTTTGCTCTGGAGGGCTCAGCAAAGCTCCGACAGGAATAAACTATGTATGCACAGCAACAAGAAACCAACAACAGGCCAATACACAATCAACATGTTTACCCCACAGAGAACCAGTGCATCTCTGTTGTATGCATGTGTTATTATATAAGCATGACAGTATGTGTATGTATGCAACACCATAGGGGAGCACTGTGCACAGTTCTGATGTCAGTAAATATTGCATGAGCCTTTACAATTACAAATCACATGTCGCTATCGTATTTTACTCCTTTGTGCTGTCTGAAACCTGTAAGTCTGGTCCCGTGCCAATAGACGCACGGCGGCGCAATGTAAAGAGGAGAATGGAACAGGGTTGAATAGTGTCCAACTCCATAATTCATGTGTCAATGCCATCCTTTGGAGCTGAACAGACCGGAGGATTTTGTGAACAAATTATGGAATAAAGGCAAAGGCGGACGGTGAGGGGGAGGGGCGTAAGAGAAAGAGGAAGAAAACTGAAGAGTGAGAGCAAAAACAATTAAAAGAGGGGAGTAAGAAGTGGAGAAAATACTGAAGACATGACTGAGAAAGAGGGCAGATGAGTGATTCGTCATAAATGACTTTTGATCCATTTCCCATTGGTCACCAATTGGCTATGTGACCCAACACCCAACCATGTCTTTGGCTTTCTTTCAGCTAAATCAGCCACATACACTCACATAGATTCAGTGCTAGCATGCATGTATGCATGCACACACACACACACACACACACACACACACACACACACACACAAAATCTTTGCATGTCTGCAAACTGTTAACTAGCTCAACTGTTTGCCAATAAATCAACGTGTCTCTTTGTCAGCTGGATGGTTAGACACTAAACACACACCCACGTAAAAACAGTTGGCAGCTTCACACACAATTAGGGAGAATGCATCAGAATCGCTTTGGGTTAAGAGCATCGACTGCCCTGCTTATGGCACAATTTGGTATTCTCTTTAAACAGAAAAACATCTGCATGAAAGCGGGAGCATGTTTAGCGGCGCGTATTTGATTTGGCATTGGATTCATTTCTATTTGTGTTTTACTATCTTCAAAAGGTATATTACTGGGCATACGTGGGCGGAGCAACAAAAAAAAAAAGCCTTCAAGCCTGCTCAGCATGCTGTGTGTGTGTGCAGGTAACAAGACTATGCATTTCCACATTCAAAGAGGCCAATGAATATTTGAATGCACTGCAAACTGACAGACCACGCTTTACAGAATCAGAATGAATAAAGAGCAAGGGATTCCTTTCTTGATAAGTTTGGCTAAAAAAAAAAAGCGAGGAAAACAAACTAACAAAACACACAAACTAACAAGTTTCCCCTTCTACTCGGTGCATGCTGACGTGTCGCCTTTAAGGCCCGACTCCCCGGTCGTATTTCTACAAAACCTTCTTCTTGAAAAGGAAAATATAAATATATATATATATATATAGTTGATATTAGTACAACTGTGATTGGGTCTTGGCTATATCTGCCATGTTAAATATGCAGTGATGGATTACTATCACAGACAGATGTTGTCTAGCTGATAGTAAGAGATGTATCTTTGAATCCTTGCCCCAAGCTAGATGGAGAGTGAGTAGAATCTATCCATTCAATCTGCTGTCTCCAGGTGAGCTGAGCTCTAGAAATGTAGCTCACTGTTGTCTGAGTCACTGGCTCCTGTGTTAGCACAGAGCGCAATCTATTGAACACAGAACTGCTGCCTGCTTCAAAGACCTCCTTTAAAATAATTCCCTCTCTGCCTCTCTGTCCCTTTCTACCTATCTTCCTGCCACTTTGTACCTGGAATAGTAGGCTGAGAGCTCTCCCTCCGCCTCCGTCAAAAGAAGAGAATTGGCTTTGAGATTTCATCCCGCCGAACGCACCGTATTCTGAAGAGATGCAACACAAAAGGATGAAGTATAGATCAAGACAAGTGAAGGAGTGTGTTGCTTGTGTGAATTTGAAGTGTGAGCATCTGCACACGCGTGCACAAACATATACGTTGTGTATTACAGATGATGATTAGGAACAGTGATATTTCGGTGGGTAAATGCCAGTGCCGGATGGGCAGAGTGAACAGCACTTAATGATGTCTGGTGCGAAACTCTGCTGACTTAGTCTGACGAAATTAGAAACTGCATCATCACAGAGAGAGAGAGAGAAAAAGTGAGTAAGAGACAGCCAGACAGACCTGTTCCTGTTTTCTCCAACTAATCAAGGTGTCTTTTTAGGAACGACAGAAAGGAAAGTTTCTGCGGCTTGCAAAGCTCTAATGGAGCGATGGAATGGGATTTCTATACGCCCCATCAGACCACCCACTGTTCTCTTTTTTTCTCACTCTTGCTCCATTTTTTCCACCCTAATTCCTCCGAGTTGACCAGTTGTGGCCTCCTTTTTCAAAAGCTGACTCCCCACCTTCTCCTCCTCCTCCAGCCTCCTCTTTCCTCCTATTCGGCGCCACCTCCCCCCACCCCTCCAATCATTTCCTCCTCCAGCCCTACTCCGGCATAAATCACCTCTCTGCGATAGTTTTAATGGCTTTTTAATGAGCCTAATGTTTTCTGTTTTAATGAACTTCTTACGTCAGCTTTAATCATTTTAGGGGAATGAAAAATGATTGAGAAATGGCCTACATTAATTTAATTTACTGTTCAATCTGCACAGCCCTCTTTACAACCATGGGAAGGCCAGGGCAAGCAGGAGAGAGAGAGGAGGAAGGGAGGAGGGCCATATCACAGTGTGGGTTAAGAGAAGAAGAGATTAAAAAAAAGGGAGAAAACAGGATGATCGAGGAAAACAGAGGTAGAAAACGGAGAATGAGGGAACCCACAGCAGGCGGTATAACGAGGCGAAGGGAGAAGGAAGAAAGAGGGAACAGGAGCTGGGTGGGGTGGGAGAAGGAGCTGTAATTTATGAGGCCGTGCTATAGGCTTGTTGCTCAGGCTTATCTCCAATTAGGCTGCATTGTTGAGGCCTGCCAATGCTGGTTTCTACCACTCTGTAAGACCAGCAGATTTACACAGTGGCCATTAACACAGCAGGCCCTGAATAAATGAGGAGAATATACAGCATCTGTCCCTCTTTGTCTGAGTTTGCTACCTAGTTAGTTTGTTCCCTGTTCATTCCGGCTGTAACTCTTTCTTTATCCTCCAGTCTTTCTCCTAAGTAACACTTATAGATGTCATATTGCCAATTTCAAATTAATGGAGCCATAAACCAGCTGGTGTGGCCTTAATCTGGAGGAGAGGAGAACCACCTACTCCTTTATGTGATTTGTACAGTGGTGTGCCCAAGGACACCTTGCGAGCACAGTGTGAGAGTCAGCCCTCCATTTCACTGTGTTGATTGTAAAAAGGCTGCGAAGGCTTGACTGCCAAGATTGCTTTGCACTACCTGAGCTGTGTTGTCCATTTGTGTGTGTGTGTGTGTGTGTGTGTGTGCGAGCGTATGGCTTGTCTGTCCTCAAGGCTGGAAGCATTACCATGCACCGCCGATTATATGAAAAATCACGACTGCGGCTGGTAACCAAAGGTGCTGACGTGGTTAATGATCCATTGTTTGGTTTGTGTGAGTATGGACGTGAACCTCGGTAGGAATAAGAACGTCAGTGGAAACACAAAAATAAAACTCTGACATACCATTCATATTTTATGCTCTGAAAAAATGGATCATTGTCACCGGTGACATGGTTTGTGTGTGTGTGTGTGTGTGTGTGTGTGTCTGACAGATTGTCCCCTGTCCCCTGGCAGCAGGACAGCCTGACCCTAACACTGATACTGACTGGAAGAGGGGATTGTGGGAAGGGAGGTCATCCTGCCCCACCCCTCAG
Source organism: Gephyroberyx darwinii (assembly GCA_900660455.1). Lineage (NCBI taxonomy): Eukaryota > Metazoa > Chordata > Actinopteri > Trachichthyiformes > Trachichthyidae > Gephyroberyx > Gephyroberyx darwinii. The sequence goes on along the minus strand of CABFOQ010021801.1, from coordinate 1,752 downwards.
GGCAGAGAGCGCCAGATATGTCCCCCTGCCAGGTCAGATCATGTACCGCCAGCTACCTTTACCCCATTCACCATCTCTGTATTAATCTCCACCTGTGTCTGCTCAGCAATCATTCCCCTTTGTCCTTCAATCATTTCCCCTCTTGTCTTCTTTGCTCATTCCTACTCCCCTGGTTACAAAGAAAGGTTCATTTTCGCTGCTTTATTTTAGCTCACTGACACACGATTGGCCGCTATTCTGAGTTGCAGCTAGGTCTGACGGAAACTATTTCTTAATGGAAAATTATTGTGATCCAATAAGCTCTTTTTTTTTCATCTTCAGCTTACCCCCCTTTAGGGACTTGGGACTTCAGCTGTGGGTTTCATTTTGAAAAACTCTTTTCACACTCTGATAAGGGTTCTGTGCGGGTATCTACTGCTAGGGTACTCTCAAAAGCACAGATTTTGAGGGAGATGGTGGATACCCCCAACAATATAAGAAGAAGGGATGTTGTCTAAAACGTACTGTATTTTTACTGTATTTTTAGTATGTGCGTGAGCGTGAGAGAACATGCTAACATTCCTTTCCTCTTTAAAGAAGTTGGTAGAGGCAAGTTGGAGGTGAGATGGGAGGAAGTTACTTTGTTAAAACAGATGGTTTCCCTCTAGAACCTAAACCCTTGACCAGTATGACACCTGTTACCAATTTATTTTAACTAGAGACAGCTAGATGTTAAAGTCCTCTGTGTGTGTGTGTAAGGAAGCTGCAGTTGTGATGCTGGGTGATGTCTGTGGAGTCAAGGAGTCACGGCAGTCACAGAAAGTTTTAGGTTTGCCAATTAGTTTGCTTATTTCTTTTACAGCTGCATCACCTGGTGACCTAAGCAGATGTGTGGATATATAAATGTGTGTTTATCTGCCTGATAGAAATTTTCATCAAAGAAATTAAGATGGAAGAGGCAAAGCAGCCAGACTCAACCTCAGCGTGGCTCACAGTTATTAGAGCTATCAGAGTGATGGAATGGAATTTGTTAAAATATATTTCTTACGTTGAAAGTAAGGAGCTCACAGTGTAAATATTGTTTATTAAGAAAATAAACCTTCAAATTATTCTCCTCACTACGTCTCATACCTTCCTCACGTAAATGTAGGCTATACGTTTTGTTTCAATCTTGCTGATGAAGTGCAGGAAAACAAAGTTGCCTTCAGACTACTGCTACGCTATGTAGTATGCTGCTATATGTCGGTATATATTCAATATACTCAAATAATCCTTGATTGAGGGATCGTCAACTCACATTCAATTCATTTCCTTCAACTTCTTGCAACTTCTGCAACTTCTCACTGTCTTCTGCCTCTCGTGTTACATTTCCAAATCAACCTGAGTCTTGAGTCTTTCCAAAACCTTCATTTCTCTGAGCTGTCATGACCCATCAGACAAGCTCCAGACCTTCCAACTGACTTATTATGTAACCATCTCCAGATCAACACGTAGACTAGACATGTCACGATCAATCTACTCCCCCTAGACTTTAACAGGCAAAAGTGGATGGACAGACTGTTCTGCACTCGATCCCACCCCACCGCCGACTCCAATCCCACCACCAGTAGGCAGAGAGAAAATAGTTCTTCTAGCCTCTGGATGAGGCCTTACAGTAGTGTGTGTGTGTGTGTGTGTGTGTGTGTGTGTGTGTGTGTGTGTGTGTGTGGGTGGGTGGGTGGATGGGTCAGTGGGAGGTAATGAAATGTATTTTTGACAACTAACCAGGTCTGG
>CABFOQ010021800.1:0-16439 GCA_900660455.1 Gephyroberyx darwinii | reverse complement strand
AGGGTGTGACCCATATGGGTTTTTTAAGCCTGATACCGAAATTTGTTGAAGCTGAAGTTGATAGCTAATATTATATGCTTTTATTAAATACTTCTACAACATTAAACATTTCTATTTTGTTGCCAAAAAGTGTTTCCCCAGAACTGCATTATTGTCAGGAAAAGCTTCTGAAACCACATTTAGATCAGGGGACAATAAAACTCTTTATTGAAATCCATAATAATGAAACAGGGTGACTCACCCCACTCAGGGATACATTACTGGCTTTAAATGAAGAATACATTTACAAAAACCATTATTGACCAATAAAATATATAAATAAAATGTGCAAATAAAATTGCATTGCAGGTTTTACAACCATTTTTATGAAGCTGTGTTTAGAGAGGGACCTTCAAACCAATAGCAAACCAATATATAGATAAATATAGTCTAACCCTAGTATGCACCCATGAATAGAATAGACTCTCTTTTCCCATTGTGGGAGTCTTAAGGCAACACACAGATTAAACGCACCTAACAGAGATTAGGGGTTTGTCATATCATATGACATATGCCATTTCCTTCTTAACAAAGCCAAGGCAGGTGGGGGCAATGGGCCATGGGAACAAGCTCCAGGTTATCTACAGTACTGTGGTGCCGCGTCCCTATCTCTAGTATTGATTCTAGTCACATGAACAGCAGGTCACAAAAGGAAACCCAACAGCCTTATCAGTTCATTTTGTAAGATGAAATCTGCCGACCAGCACTTGTGTGCCACTAAACACATTAGCTGTTACCCTGCACACACCCCATCAACTAGGACTGGAAACACCAGGGCTCATAATAGTATGTTTGACCTCGAGTTTAGGTCAGGCCTGATAATTAAAGCCAGGCCTGACCTAAACGTTTTACTTTTTATTCCTGTCTGAACTGGAACGGAGCTATAGTTATTCCAAATACAATCTGAAATTGCTGATAATTATCTAAACATATCTTGCCAGTAAGTAACTGTAATAACTGTAATTTCCAACAGGATTTTTGAACCTGAGCCCAGGCAGTTCTTTAGAGTAACATCTACACAGCGCAGCATGCTTCCCTGTTCTCTTTTAAGTCAGCAGGATTTTCCTCCTGTAGGTCAGTGGGAGCACTGCATGGGTTCCCATGACAGAGGAAGGAAAGGATTGGGGTGGAAAGAGGCACCATCATTTTCAAGTACTCTCACAGCAGGAGTGCAGGCATTTTTGAGGGTTTTAACCCACTTGCAGCTGTGGAGTTCCGGTGAGGTTGATGCCATGTCTGGAAAAACACATTCCAGCCGAGTACCTGCCTGACAGCCTGCTCAGTGAAACCAAGCACCTGGGCCTGATAACAGCCTCAGCATGCGGGAAAAGAGGGCTGATGTTTCTCCAGCTTTTAATTTAAGCCACTGGCTTTGCTTCCTGCTCCACTGGCCCAGGTGCCTTCAAACTGCTGCAGATAATATATATGTGAGTTAGCAAGGGGAAAAATCATTTTCTCATAAACTACATGGACTCTGACAGTGAGAATCCCTGGGTCACCAAATCTCTGCAGCAAAGAGTGCATTGACTTGAAAGGGCAACATGCAATTTGTGCTGTTATGGTGTCAACAGGGTACTTCACCATAGTAAGAGGGTGGCCTGCCTGTCTATGAAATAAGACCGTAAATTAATGTAAATCGTAGAGAATGGCTCTAGCAGCTTACAGTGACAGCCATCATTTAAGTAATTGATAGTGAGTGGAATGGAAGGAACTAAGGCAGGGGTGTAATCAGATAAGGAAGAGCCCACAGCCTTCATCCAGCCAACGACTCCCCCATTATCCTACAGCTCCCTCAAGGCTCACACAGTAAACTAAGAAGATATGCTCACAAATGCACTTTGAATGCCAAACTTCAGTGAAAATTTACGGCATTCCCGGCAGATCTCTGTACTGTACTGTATGTGCTGAGTAGCATTATTCTAAACCTGCAAGCTTCTCCAACATCAAGAACAAGAATGTCCTATTCCAAAAGCTATAAATTACAGTTGATAAACCCGTTAGATAAACTAGAGAAAATGTACTGCTTTAAAACCAAACCAAGTTACTAGGTCAAATAAGTCAAAAAACTCAACAAAAGGGGCTTCTATAATATTAAATGGTTTATTGGGCTAGTCACCCATTTAACAGCCTCATCTCCAGGTCTAGCCCGCAGGCATCCAACTGTCAGACTGACTTACCACCACCAAGACTGTTGAGGAAAAATGGTTTCATCAAACTGATGCTACATGCAGAGAATCGTGGCATCGAAAGAAAGCAAACTTAACTGACACTGGAGTGGCAAAAGTTACACAAAGATAATGACTAGCTCAGTGGAATCCTCGGAGAAACTGGGAACGCAAACTCACCACATCAATGCTGTGGTTTGCCTGGAGGGGACAAGCATTCTCACATCAGTTTGGAATAATTCACAAACTTCAGAGGGTGGGAAACTCATCTACAGAGATGTGACCATTTTGTACTGCGCATACAACTCATTCTTGCTTTTATTTTGATATGAATATTTCCTATAATTGCCACAGTATAATAATTAAACTGACTGATCCTGATTTGTCTCTCAGTGTCAATCATGGTGCTGCCTGGGGTTTGACTCAAGTGATAGCTTAATTACTGTTTATAGTGGCTCAATCAGTTAAGGAACCAGACAGGACAAGAGGTTTGTGATGATTTTTTCCTTAAACTTACTAATAATACTGTAGTGGGGCCAACACCAATACTGACGCACACAAATATGCACACGCACAGAGTGAGGAATATCCTCTGACAGAGCTAAACGTAAATGTCGCAACTATTGTCTGTCTACGATTACACTCTACCTGTTTAGTGTGCCGTAGGCAATTCAAATGACAGATTTATAACTTTGTTTTTGGCAGAGGGGTGTTGGCTTCTCGGTGAAAGGAGACAAGAGAGAATAGAGCGAATGTGCCAATATTTGGCCTTACTGAAGTGGACTCAGCTATTACTAGTGTCAGCATGGTTTTTGTGACCATGATCAGTGGTGACGCCTTGATGGCTATAGCGACTGGAGAGACTACACAGCACAAAGCATGTGTCTATGTTTAGATCCAGCGAATTGTGGAGGAGGAGAAAGGTGTTAGTCATGTTTTTTATAGGGTTCATAGGACATTTGTGTGGGTTTGTCTCCGGGGGAAAGGAAGAGGGGTAGAGCTGACTAAGCAAAATCCAGCCTTAGTTTGGATGTGTCAGTAAAAATGTAACAATAAAAATGTAAAGGAGAAAATGCAAAGACACTAGAACGTGATTGTGATTTCTCTAGTAATTTATAAATTTAATCAAAAGTACTTTAAATGAGCAGCAATTTACAAGCAAGTGCCAGATTTTGAAATATGTAATTTGAAGATGACATTCTTGTCATCGAGGTGAAAGAACACCTTTGGGTGGTGCTGGGTACATCTCAACCAAATGACCGCACACTGGCACACCAAGCCCTTATGCACTTGTGTGCAACCCTTGGCGGAGAAGAACCGACTGCTGCCCACAGGAATGTGCTAGCTATTAGGATCCTCCATTAGGAAGCAGACAGAAGAGATCAGGTTACTGTTTGTGTGGAGCTCAGCAGGGCCATTGAGAAGGGATGGCTCAAAGGGATGCCACAGAGGCCTCTTCTCAAATAAAACTCCCACCGGAGACTATACTTCAAACAAGCAAAGGGAGCTTTGGAAAATTAAACGATCTCTTGCTATCTCAATGTGGCGCAGTCTGTACCACTTAACTGGGATGCATCTCACTAATTCAGCACATATCATTTGTTCCATCTGATATCATTGGAAGCAAGCCCATACATGTAAACACCTAGAAAGCACACAAGAAGAACATGAATACAAGGAGCATGAGCCACGTTAACTAAAGGAGAACACCAACAATAAGACAATTACCTTAAGTTTACAGATGCAATCTTCAGCGGTCTTCTATCTAGCGTTGACATGGAAATTTCAATACTACTTTGATACCATTGTGAAAGCCTCTGTCTCTTGACAGTGTGCTGCAGCAGTCGAAGTCAAACAGTTGAAAACATGGTCCAGGTCAAGAGTGGTACGCAAGAATTTAGCAAAGCATCTCATTAAAGAGGAAAGTATCTCAGCAAACTGTAAAACTCTTGTATACTTCCTCACGAAACAAGGTGGTCTGGTAACTACCAGGTCCAAACAAAACCACATGCCTGTTTTCTTTAGTCATGTGCTCTTAACTCATCTCTCTCTGTCTGCTCTCATCCTCTCCCATGCAGACTGGATCCCCCACAGCAGGAAATAGCCTGAGGGGGCAGGCCAGTCATAAAGCCCTTGGCCGTGATGGTATAAACCTAGGGCCTTTCTTCGCCTTTATGGCTCCTTTGTGAGTGAGTGGGCTGTTCACCGACTTGTATGACAATGCCACTCAGTCAGAACACAGGCACGCAGGTCATAAAGCTTTCAGGCTATCCACTGATCAACAAGGGAGATATAGAGAGGTACCGGGGCAATAATGTACTCAGCTGAGGTTGCCTGGCTAGCTTGTCTAGACTGATGGTGTTTGACCTCACCATGGAGCTGACTGTGGAAAGCATGGCACTAACCAGTATTTTAAATGAACTTCCTGGATCACCTGCCAAGGGCTGGCAAGCTAAAAAACAAACTGACCTGGCAAAAATTAGTTTTACTTCCCAGTAAAGTAAGTAAATAATATTGATTTTTCATAGAAATATGTCACCCTACCTGTTTTCATGTACAGGATCAGGTATTGTGTGCAACATTCAAGGAGACAAAAGCAGATTTAGAGTTTTAATTTAAAACTTGCTCAATCATGTGCTTACCATGTGTCGCCACATGGGAATAACCATGAGTTTCAATGAACGGTTAGTTAATCATCCAGACAGCATAGCAAACAGAAGTTTAGATGCTACCACTTTGTATAGAGCAGGATAACAGGCAGCCAATCAGGAGCCTGTTTAATACAAGGGTATCGTTTTGCTTTGATTTGATTGGCTCATGGTCAGAGAGAGTGTCAAGTGGCCAGCAGGGGCAAAGTTTGAAAAAATGGAGAAGACCAAAGACAAATTTATACCCATTTCACACTGACAATGACCCGGGTTACTCCTGGGTCAGGCGTTTGCGTGAATGGGTCTGACATGGATGGGAATCTCATTGGTTACGATCAGAGGCGCATTCGTTTGCAAGACAGTTCACAACAAGGACCGTTTCAACAACGAACAAATAGAACAAATAACAACGGAGAATTGGAGCTTCTGCCCATTCAGGGGGAAGAAATAAAGCATCAAATTACCGGGATGGTAATAGATTCAATTATCTATGGCAATATCACACAGTTACTTGTTCAGCCATACGTGGCAGTGACATATACAGATGTAAATATGGTGACACAGGTCTTGTGCGGTCTGGTCTGAATGGTGGATGACCCGGGATAAACCCAGGACAGTAGTTTCGTCTGAATGGGTCCAACACGGGAATGACCCGTGTTTCATAACACGTGTAAATCCCCGGATTTGTGTGTGAAAGGGGTATTATATAACGTTAAGTTTCAAGTAACGTTAGGTTTGTTAATCATCCAGGCAGCATAGAAACAGAAGTTTAGACGCTACCACTTTGTGTAGAGCAGCGTAACAGGCAGCCAATCAGGGGCCGGTATGATATGGGCTGCAAGATATATATATGTAGTAATCTGTGGTACTCTTGTGTGAACATGGTGTCTCTCTATAATAAAGCCATACTGAAGACTATAGGGGGATTATTGCAAACAAAGCCCAAGAGGTGTGACAAAAGAGTTCTCTGGAGAATAGCTGGGAGCAATGCCAACGTTAGCCTAAAAGCTGTTCAGAATCTGTGGTATGTCTTTGGTCATTCCAAAACGCCAGAAGCAAACGCAACTATCTTTCATCTTTCACTTTCCCCTTTTACTCTGTAATTCAGACACTCAAGCTTGCATCTATATTGCTTTGTCAAAAGGCTTTGAAATGCAAGTAAACAAACACTGGCTCTAAATCAATCCAGATGAAACTCTTTCTAAATAAATTATGTGATAAATTAAAACATGACTTTGGTCCTTACTTGAAGCTTCTCACAGTTCACAGAAACAAAATCATCAAGATCTAGAAAAAAATAAGTATCCATAATCCAGTTACCAGTATTGGTATAGTGGAAAAGTTTCTTCCAAGTCCTATACATACACGTGAATAAAAAAAACAACAGTAGAAATGAAGATGCTCACTATACCACAATAGTGGTATAGTGATGACGTAAACGTGCCCGGGCACAGTACGTTTAAGCGCAGTGTGAGCACAGGCCAGCGGGGGGGGGGGGGGGGGGCAATCGTGCTCCAGCACGGTTCAAACCAACCAGGCCTAGTGTGAGTGCGCCCTTACTCCCACATATAATCTCTCTGGTACTTTATGAGCTACATTGTTTTGTAATGACAAAACAATGACATCACTCAAATAAAAAGGCCTGGGGAACACCTTTGCACTAAATTTGTGCTGGGTCCATTAATTTCTCCCAGAGAATGGCTCAGAGGTATGCCAGAGCCACCCCTTTCATCAAATTACCCTTCAGGGGGATCAGTTTGATGGTACAGTATAAAACCAGCAGTTAAAGATGACTTCAATTCCCCTTGGCCATTTCAGGGTATAGGAACTGATGTACTGGGGTAATAAATTGGAGAGCAAGTGTGGCTGTTATCTGATCTTGTCCTGTTGTGCCCCAGTGCATTTGAGAATCCTGATTGTTTGCTCTTGGGCAATATTATGGTTTGTATTCCTGATGAGTCTGGGATTAAACCGAATTATGCTCCAGAAAAACAGCATAATGCAATGAAAAAGAATGTTCTGAAGGCACCTCTCAAAGTCACAGATACAGTAGGTCTCTCTGCTATGATGCTGCTCCACTTGTCGCTTCATTTTAGAACTAAATTTAAGATTTTACTCATTCATTTTCATTTTCACACAACAACTCAGACCTTTTAAACCCTTATGAGGCGGAGTGCAGCCTGACATCCTAAGGCAGAGACCTCCCCGCGATCCTGAAAACTCCTAAAACCAGAAACGACTGGGCTCTTATGTTTTAAATAACTTTGTAAATCATGCATTTTCCACTGACACATTGGTGAAACTTCATGCAGATCACATTTCATTCCATTCTCTGAATTGGCCAGTGAACGTCTTCTTGTGGGTTATGCTTATGTTTAAACTTTGGCAAAACCTAACTCCTTAACCTGAATTCCAACCTGCCCAGGAATGTGTTTGTCTACAAAACAAAAACCTATTTTACATATTTAGCAAAACAAAACTCAATGAATTGAGTATTTTGAAGTCAAGATCAAGTACCTGAAGAAGTTTACAAATTAGTCAGACTTTAATCAGGACGTGCATAAGAAAAACATTTCTTTAGATCTATGCTTCTTTCTTTGGTATACTTCCAAATATAAAACAGTACACCTGCTTTTAGTCATTGCACCCATGTAGCCATGATACCATTTGACCGGGTCACCTTTGTCCTCTCCTCTCAAGTCAGTGCTTCCCACTGGAGATCTCACAATCCAGGTTTAATGCTTGGTCATTACAAAGGGGTGAGAAACCTGGGTCAGTTCAATTGACCGTCTGATTACGTTGTGTCGCGTCCCCTTACCGCCCTACCCTGCACTCCTGTTTCCAGCCTAGCAGGCCCAGAGGAGTGGACTGACTCCAGACAAGGCTTGTCTTTGTGTCAGCCACTCTGCCAGGAAATCAAAAACTTTTTCCCCCTGCTAAGGCTGTAAGGGGTGGACCAGGCCATGAAGAAAAACAACTCGGAGTCTCAGGTGACTGTCCTAAGCGGTCTACAGGTAAAGTTAGCAGGTACAAATAGGTGAGAAGTTTTTTTTTACTCTGTTAACTAATCCTCTATATTATAAAGGTATACCTATTTAACAATAAATGCAAAAAATACAACAAAATAAAAGAAAGATCAAAATCCATTTACTTTTACTTCCTGGAAAACTGCATATAAAACTGCATAGTTTAGAGCTTTCTTCATAGTCTACCAGCAGGCAGACATGAAAACTCCACCCAATAATAATTTGAACAATTCCTCCCCTCTTCCCATCCCATCATATAAAATCTGTAACTTTCAAAGTGACATGAGTGGCAACATGATACGGCAGTGCATTCTTGGGCGTTCACCCCCCCCAAAATCCTCATTCTTTTTCCTAAGACGCCGTGGTTATGTCCCGGTGGCTCGAATCTATTAATTTTGACAAATCCAGACTTTGTGACAGCTCAAGATTATGCACAAAGCACTGAGTCACTTTCCATGTTTGTTATGGTTCAACCCTCTTTGGAACAGTCCCTCCCTGCATTATATCCCATCTAGACAACCTGTTTCAACCAGCAATACATGAAATTACACAAGCAAGACACCATGGAAATGCTGTTTCCTTGTGATGTGAAAACTCAGGTAAGACCAAAGGTGGACGAAACAATGTCAACCAGGTCCACCCAAGACCCCAGAATACCTGATGCAGCTGCCTCTCCAGACAGCCCACTGGTTGAGGTGATGTACCCGACCTCTACAGTCCCTCTATAGGTGGAGTGTAATACGGCCAAATGGTGTCAATATCACAAGAGCTGTGAGACGGTGGAATTGAGGACATACCAAGACCAAGGCATTTTAATGCTGTGTTGGACCACCACTTCAACAGCCACAGAGGTATCTCAGACTGAGTGGCGATATGTCTATTGTGCTTTGACAGTTTGACCCGTGTCATTTACGGGATAAGGCTTATCCTCCTAAAATTTCAATTGGTTTCAAATGGCCAGCTATCTACTCCACCCGCTTTAGGTGTGTGGTAGTGTTTGTCTAACTGCCTGCCTCTCAGTGTTAACAATACGATACAGGGAGCCGTAGCCTGTTAAGCTGAGTACAAGTACAATCCGTCAAAATAAATCCAAGTGGATCCTATGAAGCATGAGCTATCCGATGTATAGGAACTATGCAAGGGTTCAGAGGTGCACAAGTTCATGAGAAAATATCACAGCATTAGAAAAATGTGAATTAAAACTTGGAAGTGTGAAAAATGTTGGTGCAAATAGAGTCACTAGGACACAAAGTTATTTGCTTACTTCAGGGATGTGATTCCTTTTTATTTTCAATATTTTCATTTTCTGGACACACAGTTCAACAGCTCAAATTTTAAAATTCATCAGACAGTAAACCTATACTTTTGAGGCAAATCTGAAAGAGAAGGCTACTTTATTTTACAGGCTGTATAATTGGGCTATTCAAGCTGGTGATTATCTCCATTATGTTTTGAGCTACTACTTTAGAGAAGAGCGTCTTCACTCACATTTAATTAAGGGGACAAAACGCCTACTCCAAGCTTACAGTGGGAATCAATGGACCCAGGCAAGAGGCTGGTGATTGTCTTGGTCTGCGCTTTCATCAACCTTGCTCCTTGAAGATCTAATCTCCGGAGATGATGAGAGATTGGGTCCTATCCCACACTGCTTTTGTCAGGGTAAAATTAAATAAAACCCATGAGCTGTCCTACTTGGGCTAAGGGCCAAGGTGAATGAGGACAGATGCCAGCCAGGTTGAAAACTACATTCCCTTCCATCTTCCTTGGTTTCTTCTCCAGAGCAGAGTTGACAGTGAAGAACGGTGTGAATGTTGTATGTGGCGGGTTACTTCACACACTGGCAAGAGAGGTGCACATCCAAAAACTTGAGTGAAGTAACCAAACCAGACAAAAACAGTAATGTGGGTGAAAAAGTAATGGATGAATGATGCATAAGCACCAACATACCAGCAGCCAGTACCTTGTTCAGGGCTGGCAGGGTACTACTACTGCTTAAGAAATATCCCAAGGCACAGAGGATTCAATCAAAGCACCCAACATATAACGTTCTTGGAAGTACTTTCAGTAAATTCCAACAAGTCTGCAGTTCAAAGAGCCCCAATTTAGTCAATCATCCAGATAGCATTACATTGACTTACATTGACATTGACTGTTTTGTGAAAGATGCCGTTTTTGCAGCTATTTCACAACTAAAGAATAAACAAATGGAGGCAGAGTACGAAGAAACCATTGAGTAATACTAAAAAAAACTGACACACAAAAACATATCACGTTGCTTTAAAATCAGAAGGTGTTAGATAACTGCAGAACTGCAAGTAGATGCATTTCTTGCCAACACTGTAATTTAGTTTTTTCCAACCTCATTTAGATTAAAAAAAAAAATGAAGCTGCGGGCAATCTACTTTCAATTTGGTGTTTGTTTTTTAAAGATTTTAGATTTCGTCACCATGGAAACTAACCATGCCTGCTACTTCAAAAGCAGACAGATGATGGACAAGTTTTTACAAGAGAACACAAGGTTTTGTACAGTTGCCCTCAGCATAGTCCTGGCTTGATTTGGAAGTACCACCACTGGAAAGACTTTGTTCTCTTTGCAGATTATATTTACTTTCCCTCATATAGCTGTAAATGTGGATTCAAGATACACCGAGGAGATCTAAGGTTCCACCTCTTTCTCAAATGACATTCAAATACCCAGAAGGTCATGAGTGACCCCTATCAGTGGGCATGGCAGGTCTGGACAGAGGGACAAAGCATTGTTGGTCCTCTATCATCCACTCCAAGCAGTGTCACTGAGACCTGTGGGACCTGTGTGACCAGGCCAGGTCCCTCAGGCCAGGTCATCTTAATATGGTTGAGTTACTCTATTTGTTCTGGATAAGTGGTTTTGACCTGACCCTGCAATCAACAGACCAACCCTCCAGGAATTACTGACATCGTTCCAGGGACATGTTGAGTCTGCGAAACTGCTTCTTGGGGAATACTTGTGAGGAGCTAGTGAGGGAAAATGTGGTCTTTGAGTCCAAAACCATGAGGTAATATTGAAGGAAATCTCAGGCATTCTTCTATACAAAAAGTTGCAATCTGCCATTGCAAGAAACTCTGAAAGCTTTAACTCCGTTTGTGCTGGAAGAACAGCATGCTGTTCCATTTTTTTGCTGTAAAGCAATCCAACAGATTTCCCACCAAATCCGACTTGGTCAGTAGATGCAGCAAATCCTCTCAAATCCTGTATTAATTATAATATACTAATGTCACAAAATGAATGTGGAAATGATTAATTGATGTTAAAATTATACGTGACACCTTTAAATTCTCCAGTGACCACACAAACAAAGTTTCAAACATGCCTTGCCAGAAAATCCTTCTGATTCTGAGGTTAAATGGGAGTCTTGACAGATCCCTACCAATTGAAACAAGCACAATTCTGCATTAGCTCCTTTTTCCATTGCTTTTCATCCAAATCTCATTTTGACAGGGATATGGATGGTGGCGATAATCAGGCATCATTTCTTGAGGTTTGAATGCAGTGATGAGGTCACTTGAGGAGGACTTCTAATACAGTACCTCAGACATAAATAAAAGTGCATAGAGTGCATAGAGTAGATGATTTACATTGTCATTTGTCAGGGGGTTTCTTCAGCCCACACAGAGAAGACTTTTGGGAACCTGTGTTTATTTAAAAAGGAAAGGAGGTAAACAGTACATCAATCAATTTCCCTCCAAAATTATATCCTGTCCTAATACTGTCTCCAATGACATCAACTACGATATGACATAACGGTCAGATGACGCCTGTGAAGAGGATGTTATTTACAGATTTTAGCCTGGAGGGGTGATCTGTTTTGTGGTACTAAATAAAACCACAACTCAAAGCCCTGATGTTACAGTCTTCAAAATGTACTGTATGGGTAAATATTCATCAGATATATTTATGCTTCTGTGGTGTAGGAGATGTGCACAGTGAGTGGCAGCGCTTTGATTTGGTCTTCTTCCAGCTTACTTAACTATTAAAGAACCAAAAGAATAATTAAAGAATAATATGTGTTGTGGTCAAAAAGCCTTTCTTCCTGTGATCAACAACCAAGTACAGTAATTGATTGCCATGTTTACAAAGCAACTTCTTTCAGCTTTATTAAAGCTGTTAAAGTACAGTACAGAAATCTGCCTCCTATCCATTTCCACCTTCTCTTTCTTTCCAATCATCTTATGCTACCATTAGTCTTTCAACCATCAGTCTTTCAGTCTTTCCTATTTTTCCACCCCCTCCGCATGGCAAGAGCCTGAATCAAAGCAGACCAGTGAATAAGGCTCCCTCTTTTCAACAGAGTAGTAAAAAGTTAATTGGTAGTGTGTGACCACTCTCAAATTCCTGGGTAATTGCTCTGAGCTGGATCAGTCTTGATGAGGTGAGTTAACCACCACAGAGAAGGTAAAAACACCACAATCAACTTAAAAGCCTTGGCCCCCGCCACAATTCGCTTAATGAACTTTTGCCTAACAAATGGAGCATTAGTAAATCCAGATCAAAGTGAAAATCAGTCCAGATTAGTCTCAAAACACTAAATCCATAAAAAACAGAACTCTGAATAAACAATAATTAACAATCTGTTTATTAGTACTACTTAGCAATAGGCATAGGCATACTCTTGTATTCAGGAATGTATGTTATGTATGTGTAAATTAAAGAAAATGAAAAGCCGCAAACATAATTTGGCGAAAATGTCATAGAACAAATGATTCATGTAGATGGTGTTCTGCCATAAACTAGCATGCCTTTATCGTGGCCAAATCTAGCCTGATTAGTGAAGACTCAGCAGTCGGCTGCCCTCACATCTATATCTCTCCTTGACTGTAAACACACAGGCTCTTAATACTGTGTGTTATGTCTTACTGCCAGAACTGGTTCCAGATAAATTAAATCCAACATTAAACAATAGTAACACGCAGCATTGCAGCTGTGAGCTGTGCCAGAAAGCTTGGAGTTTCATTTTAAATGTTCTTATCCCTGTTTTGCAGCTGCATTACGTGCTCAGGTAATGAACTCAGTCTTCAGCATCTACGGTGTCTTCAAAAAATAGGTAATGTAATGTCATGTAATTCTGAAGACACAATAATGATAGGTTGTATAACTACCTCTTAATAAAGCTGTCAAACAAGTAAAAGTAAAAGCAATTAACTACCTGGTAGGATAGAAAACCAGCAGCACTCCGGACCCCGAGGACAAGATTTGAGGACCACTGGGGTAGACCAAATGTTAGAACTTCAATATGGTCTTCAATATAGTCAGAAGAGGTAGTATTGGGATTATGAGCTATGGTTAGTCTTTGTGTTGTTGCCTCACCTACAGTGTAATATGGATTTTGTATAAGTCAAAACAACTGTCAGCTTTTGATTTAGGTCTAATAATAAATTAATAAAACAGTCTTCAGTTGTGGGTTGTGGTCAGACTCAAGATGCAAGTAAATGCAAATAAATTGCAGTGACATCTTGAGGCCTTTCAGGTTACCACTACCATCAGCCAAGACTCTGCTGAGGAACTCAGATCAGGGCTTCAAACAGAAAGGACAGTCCTGTGATCTCCTACTGTCCTCTCAGTCTGCAGCTCAGACTCCTCCTCTGTCCTGACAGACATGGAGGAGGACCAGGGTTTCACTCGTCACTGCCCTGGAAAATGACTGATGGACTGAGATAAAGAAGAAAGGGACAAGATGGATGAGGCTGTAATGAGAGGGGTGGGGTAGATGACTGATGCGTGTGAGAGTGTGTGTGGCCTATACAATTACAATTAAGGCATTTAGCCGATGCTCTTATTCTTAAACATCTTGCAATAAGTGCAACCAGTGTTTCCGAAATTAACTTTGTGGCTCACCTGCCAAGGGCTGGTAAACTAGGGAATCATTTTACTAGCAAAAATAATTATGAAAATATACATTTTCATAGAAATATGCCACCTACCTGCTTTCAGTGCTATTTCCTGTATAGAATCAGGTACTGTGTGGAACAATCACTAACAAGACATTAAAACTCACTCATTCCTTTATACGGCTCTTTTTTTTGTCTTTGGTGGCCTTACACCTGCTATCCATGTGCAGCCACATGGGAATAAATTTAAGTTTCAACTAACATTAGGCTGTACAACAGTGTAACAAGCAGTGCAGAAGCGTGTTTGATACAGAACCAGTGTTTTGCTTTGATTTGATCGGCGGTCAGAGAGCATGTACGGTGGTCCGCAGGTACAAGATCAGGCAAAGACCACAGACTGTATATAACCAAAGCATTCAAATGGTAGCATCGCAAAACGTTAGTGGCCTGTCTGGAGGGTGACACTTATTGAATTATCCACCATACACTAATTTTATCAACATTTAGGCCGGTGGTAATTTCAGACTCTGAGTGCAACAGCAGAAAAAAAGAACTAGAAGAGAGATTTGTTTTGTAGGAGGGGCAGGTACGAGTGAAAGTTTAGTGTGTAATCACAAGCACAAGACACATGGGAAACACAAATGGAATGAACGGAAAGAGTGTTAATGTCACATTGGGTTATCATGTACTGCTGCAGCATTTAACCACCATGTGACATTATTGCATGTCACTATTCACTGTGGGGGTCATAAAACAAATACCACACTCAAACAAATAGTTACATTTGAAGAAGGGGGGTGGTGGTCTGTTTTTAGCTTGTTTTGGCTGTAATGGACCAGCATGTGGCAGCAGCCAGTTGGTATATTTGGTATATATAAGGCACCATGCTGTGAACCACCTGTGTGTACAGAGCAGAGCCTGCCCAGATGAACGATGTGGACTGGGTCAAATTTGGCCCACACACAGTATGAGATAGTAAAGAAAGTAAATCTGCTGCCTCTGTGGTGGAAAAGTAATGTTTTCAACATTATAAACACTGGTTTTGACCAATCTTCTACCTTGGAGATTGTGAAGAGGAAACACACTTCTCGAAGAATAACTGAATTAAGCAATAAGCCACACAACACAGTGGCTTACAGTGATTTTAGAACAGCCAAGAGGATTGTAGGCATTCTGCAAAACGGTGGTAACACATTTGCTCTAAAGAAAGCAAATGTTGATCTTGAATCAATGATAATTAAATATGAATTACATGTTATTCTTCCACCACACAAGATAGGAACAGTAGCTAAACAGTGGTTGCTAAGCTACACATGAATTATTAGTGGTGATTATAGTGATATTATAGGATATGTGCTATCTAGGTTTGAGTGACAGCCTGGAGACAGTGGTCAGTGCAGCAGTGGTCAGGGGTAGTTAGTGAAGTGGTTCTCAAAGTGGGGTCCGGGGGCCACCAGGGGTCCTTCAAGGGGTCCCCAGCATTGAGCATAAGAGTGTGTATAAAGATGGCTGTTCTGATCAGAGGTTTCATTCTCCCAACTGTGGTTATCACCACATCAACAGTATTGGCAGTTACATAATTCTGTAGCAAGGTATCTCTGGTGTATGGAGAGGAAGTCATGCCAATCTCCATTTAAAAATCTGTCAATTTAATGTTGCCTTGCTTAGGGACATGCACATGCCTCATGAAAAAATGACTAAAGACTTTTTCTGAATCATCGGAGCCATTCTTTAGTTCGGCATACATACAATTCATACATAATATTCAACTTTTACAAGTGGTTCACACTGGTCACTATGATGTATTTTGGTGGAAGAAGGTCCTGGGAATAACAGACTAACTTATCCTTAAACTTAAACTTTTATTGAAGTAAGTGGTGCTTGGTGGATTGTTTGTGTGCCGAAATGAAGAGTGGATACTAATGATCAAGACAATATCTTGAGTCCTAATTTATGAGGTATACTTCCGTCAATAGGCAAAGTAAATGTTAAACTGCCAGGTCTCTCCATAGAGAACGGTACGTCCCGAGGCTGATTCACTGCTGTTTTATAGCCAGCTGAGTATCAACCGTTGCTGTCACTCACTGAACCACACACAATGGCCTTTGTTTGAGCATTAATATTGTTTTCAACAAATTTTGCGGCAATACCCATTAACAGTCGGTAGAACAAAGACCTCACTTTGAGTGTTAAAAGGCCAATGCATGATTTTTAGACGTTACCATTTGTGCGGGTTCGTCTTTAGACTACAAATGTGCAACCAATTCGATTTCTTAACGGACACCGTGGAAATAACTCGTTATCTCGTTATACCCGGTTCCCCAGTTCGGGCTTACCTCCGTCAGTGAGCCAAGTCTTCTCCAAATGCAAACCACGAACTTTTGGTGTCTGTAGTTTACATCAGGTCGAGCCCATGTTGCCTCGTTTAGGTGCCGGTGGAGCGGAATGACAGGATGATAAGAACTGAAGAAAAAGATAGGATCAAGTTAGACAGAATAATAATAATAAAAAAATAAAAAAAAAGAGTTCCGGTTAGTTTTCAAAATAAAACTGAAAGTGCCCAAGTGAAAATATAGTACACGTCGCCCCCCACGAATGATGCAGGCATCCCTTGGGCCAATTAGATGCATCATCCCTCCAAGTTTTATTGAAACCAGTGGTAGCAGTTTTCGCCTTTCAAAGTTTCAAATGTTAAC
>CABFOQ010021798.1:0-26948 GCA_900660455.1 Gephyroberyx darwinii | reverse complement strand
ACAGGGACCCACTGCTGCTAGGCCTTGTCATTAGGCTGTGGCAGCGCAGCAGGAAGGATAAACAGCCATTACATCAATTACACCAGGAACCTTGGCCGCACACCGAGCATCTCTCTCGCTCTCTCTTCGTCTCTCTATGTCTCCTTCTGTCCTCTAGCCTCGGCCCTACGCTGAACCCCCCTTCAGGCATGGAGCAGAGGCAAGAGAGCAGCGGGGGTTTCCAGGGCACCATCTCTCACCCTTGCTAGGCTAAAACTATATGCAGCCTTTGGTGTTTTCTTTTCCAATTGTGGTAAACTAACTGCATTTAGTTTGATTAACGCCAAGTTGTCAAGCATTCATTTCTATGCCTGTGATACTTGCGGGGGAACTTGGGCGTGGTGAGAAACCTGGCAAATGTATTTTACATAGCTTCGTACAAAGCGTTCATCACAAATTTAATATGGCACCAAAAGCTTCTCTGAAGTTTGGTATTATTGTTGCAGTTTCCTGTTGTCGTTGTGGGCTGGGGTGGGGTGTGAATAGTGTCTAATTAGCGTGACAAGCAGGATGACTGTTTTACCCTGCGGTTGAGGGCGTTCTTGCTGCCAAACTTGGCCTGGTCTCCCAGGCTGTTCTGAGACAGCTTCCTCTCCGTGTCTTCATGCCATCCTTGGGAGAGGGAGAGAGATAGACAGAAAGAGAGAGAGAGAAAGAGAGAGAGAGAGAGATGCCATTTCATCTGACTTTTTTAACAAAATGTCTCAAAATTGGATTGTGACTTTTATTGAACTTTTCAAATCATCAAAAATGGCCCAAAAATTGTGACTTGTCTTTGTGTGTGTATATGCCAAAATGTGATGTGTGTAGTCCTATGTCCTTTACCCTCAGCAGACACCATGTCTCCGTTGGTGGGGGCTGCCATGCAGAGCTTCTTGGCCGTACTGAGGCCTCGGCTGTTGAGGAAGACAGGCAGGTGGACGATGTTCCTCATGTAGTCATGGCCATTGATGTTGGAGTCTCTCAGCACACTGTTGAGGTTCTGGTTGATGGCCTTGATGATGATGTGAGGGTCGCTGGCAAAGATGGAGATAAAGGGGCCTTTGGAGAATAGCACCCTCACCTGGCAGGGGAAAGGAATGGCAGCATGGTGTGTTAGGGTGTCCTTCAACACCATATAGTGATTATATAGGACACTTTTGTCAAACTATGATACCGACCTGTTCCTCTACTGCTCTGGGCCCAACAAGGCCTATTGGAGTTATCCTTTCAGGTTCAGGGTCATGAACTTGGATGTTTGAGTTTGGTTCAATAACTGTGTCAAAATGGATAGACTACAGTCTAATGAGTCAAGGACATGACAACCAGCGCTAATAGCATGGAAAGCGTCTGTTGACTGTCAACAGCACATGATGTAGGGGATTTCCACTCTGCTAACTAAGGGAATATTGTCCAAGTGTCACAGGACATTCATTTGTGCTACATACATTCATGGCTTGTTAACCTCTGGCTAGAGGATTCTGGTCCTCACCCCCTCCCTCCCTGATGAACCACTACAGCAGTTGTCAGCAGCATCAGCTGGGTCAGTATCACATGATGAAATATATAGTTTGAAGAAAAAATCTTCAGTTTGGTAATTTGTGTATCTTACAAAAAAGACTGGATTTAAGAGTACTGTGGTTGAGTCTCTCGGAACAGGAGAGGGTTTTATAGTGGGGAGGAGACGCTTGCTGAGATGAGAAGATTACATTAGCACACAGGAGGCTGCCATCCTCCAGGGAATTACTCCACCAAATAATAACATTTAGCTGAAGGAAATGCTATTACACCAGCTGGGAGAAGGAATCTGAACTTGGAGGCAAGTTGGGACAGCTGGGAAGAGTGGGGCGGCTGCTGCACCCCACTGGAGCTGAGTGGCTCTGTGTGTGCAGGTGAAAGAGACGTTGAAAAGTAAGGCCACGTGGCAGCTTCTCTACAAGAGTTCATCTCATGGTTATAAATGTACATGAGTGACAGATATTGAATGATTTAATTCTTTCAAATAATCTTGTTATGTGCCTGGGGAAGCTGCACCCATAGTATACTGTGTCTACGCACACAAACACAGACGCAAACACGTACCGTGTCCAGCATCTGCAGCACTCTGTCCTGCTCACAAGCATCCAGCCCATCGATGATGACGGCCATGCGTGTCTGGTTCTGGGTGAAGCCATCGATGGTCTTGGCCATCTTGGACATCAGCTCCACCTCGTGCTTCAAAACCTGGCATGAGACAGGGATACATACTAATCAAGCAAAGGCAGCGCTTAAAGTCACATAAATGTGCGACTCATGTCAACTATAGGTAGTTCCTTAGGATGAGAGGAAGGAGATTCAAACTACAATTTTAAAGAGATTGTTTTATGTTAGCTAATCAGTCAGATTTGAACCTACAACATTGTGAGTACATGGTATGCCTTGCACGAGACCTTGCTGAGGTACAAAGACAAAAGTGTATTAATTCTACCTTCATGAAACCTTCACTCTTGAGTTTGTGCAAGTTGTTGGCAGCGCTGTGTAGGCGTTTCCTCTGGGAGTTGAGGACAGAGTCGGCCACCTGCCACCAGGTCCTACAGTTGAGCAGTAAGGCCAGGCCCACCACGCTGGCCATGGCTATCAGCACCGCATTCACCGTCAGGTTCCCAGGGTCCACCTGGAAGATCAAAGCATTCAAATTGATTACATTTACATTACAAATTGATTATTAATTCACTATTTATTATAATTTTCATTCAAATATATGCTCTCTGGCTGCTGGAGTTACTCAGAACCAATCCAGATACAAACTGTAGCCATTTCGAATTGCTTTTACCCACCTTGAAGATAGCCAACAGGGCCATACCGGTTATCAGGCAGCCTAGCGTCAGGACAAACAGCACGAAGGACGGAACGCAACATGTTTTCTTCCACCTTTTACCTGGGAAGGGAAGGATGGAAGGTAATTCAAGAGAGAAAGGGAAAGCAAAATGGAAAGCAAGCGGGAGTGGCGAAGACATGGAAAAACACTGAGGATACACAACATTAAGAGCACCTGTCCTTTCCTTGAATCAGCCTCGGCATCAGTAGGCATAATCATTTATTTGTTTCACCTATTAAGTCCACTTAAATAATGAGGTTATTTTTACAAGCACAGAGAATTCCTTTCTTAGCCCAGTCAAGTGACCTGTTTTTGTGCCAATGCATGTAACTGCCATAACTCGGTTAGAATAACCCAGGTAAGTTCATATACCAATTATGAGAAACCCAGTTAAGATGCCTTGCTTACTCTGATGTTAAATTGGTTACTGTGGTATGTACAAATCTTTTCACTCCTGGTTTCAGCTGTCTGTGCAAACTCAAGACTCGCCCAGCTTTATGGGTACATTTTGATGTCTAGAAAAAACATGGGGACAAGCAGCACTGACTATAAACTATAATCAGGATCATAATTTCTTTCATCAGTATTAGAAGTACCCTACTATTGCTCAGTCAAATAGGGAGGGGAAGCTGCCAGCTGCACCTTTTCATACTTATTCATACTACCTGTGGTTCTTTTACTATCTAAAATATTCCATTTTGTTTATTGATTTATTCATGGCAACATGGATTCTCAGTCACATATAAACAGCTTAATCCTTAAACCTTTTAACTGAAGTATTGCCAATAGCCAAGTTACTCTGTAAACGCAGCCACTTAGACAAATAAATAGATCATGTGAAAGGACGTGCAACTCAAGAAGGTGTTTCAAATGTTTTGTACACTGAGTGAATACTTGACACCATTACTCAGCACATTGTTTTTCTACATATTTTATTCTTTTATTTATTATGTTGGTTGTATTTTATGTCATGTCTTATGTTCTGTTTTTTTTGCACCTTGGTCCTGTGAGGAACGACATTTCATTTGGCTGTATGTGCTACATGCATGGCTGAAATGACAATAAACTCTTACTTGACTTGACTTGAAGTGTGTTGAGGCTTTGAAATGGGCCTAGTATCACCTCAAAATCCACTGCTAACTTTTTCAATCTGTCCCAAGAACAATGTCTTGATTTGCACATGGAAGATTTTTGTAAATCTTGACAACAGATTTAATGTGTGATTTGATTGTGTGTGAAGGGTTGTAACATGACTGACATCTAAAACCAGAAGACAAAAATGCACCTTGGATCTCGTCGTTCTTGAACACTCTGAATAGCCTGGTGGCCATGAAACCAAACTCCCTCTCACAGGCATCTGAGAGAGTGGCGATCATTTCTGCCATGGAGGTTTCCCCACCAACGCTGGACAGACGGTTATAATCCGTGAACAAGAACCTGCATGAAACATGGACATCATGACATTTGAGAAAGAGACAGGAAACCGATACTCAGTCAAACTGATACACAGTCAAATTCAGGTCAGTTTGTGGTGTGCTGATTTGATTTGAGTGTCTTCAGTTACTGTTTCCTATGGGGATTGCCCCGCCACCTTTTACTTGTACAGTTTTTTTTTCTTGACTATGAGGACTTGCTATAATTTAAAATGTAAAACTGACCCTTCCTTGGGCATTTAAAAGCTACACTTCAATCAAAGTCATTACGCCTACCCTCCCTCTTGACAAATACATTGGGGATGAGCTATATATGTGATGACAGTTGTTGTACACTATGGATTCTACATAAAATGTTTTATTTTATTTATCTTGCCACAGAGGAACTAATATTCTAGCAGAACACTAACTCCAGCAATTGTGTGTATGACTGTGTGTGTCTGTCACTGTCACCTGACAGGCAGGGCGCGGGTGGTCTGCTCGGGGAGCTCAGGGGGGTTGACGAACATCAGTTTAAGCAGCAGCTCCAGGTAGCCGACCTGGCGGGCCAGACGGGTGCTGATGACCCAGGCCCAGTTCCAGTTCTCTCCCTCTCGACGGCTTCCAAAGTACACCAACACTGGGAACACGAGAAGAGATGGTAAAGCTAAAATGCCAACTTAAGTATCTCCTATCTTCATCCATTCTTCTGGTGGTAACTTTAAGTTCTCTTCTTAAGGCACAATTTAAACAAGACTCTGAGATGGTTCAAAACTTTGAGACAGTAAAGTGACTTGAGTCATCACCTTTGATATTGGTTGTGTAACAGCACCCTCTAGTGAGCAAAATGGTATGTCTCAAAAGCATCATATGGGAAAAGTTTATTTATTATTTATTAAAGATTATTTTGGGGTGCCACTGCTGTAGCTCTACACCCTATACATGCTCTTTGGGCAGCAGGGTGGCTCTATAGCTAACCCTGTTCCTGGATATCCCTGTGGAGAGGGCAAGTGAAAGCAGAATTTCCCTACAGGAATCAATTAAGTATCATATTTCTACCTAGTGTGTCTGCTCACCAAAGAAGATGTAGAGCAGGGCGAGGAGGCTGAGGGAGACGGCGATGGCCAGCTTGGGGTCGACAGTGAAGCCCAGGACCAAGGCCACTGAGCCACACAGCAGCAGGGTGAGGAAGACCACCAGCCAGGAGAACTGGAACAACGGCTCTATCTGCTGGCCCGCAAATGTCTTCATCTCATCTGAGGCAGAAGTGGGGGAAGTTAGGACCAGCGAAAAGATCTCATGTCAGATTTAGAACATTTCAAGCCTTTAGCATGAAGAGAGATGAGAATAGAAGACACTAAATGAGAATATGAGGCAATCTGAGAATCTGAGCCCAATAGGTGAATGACAACTGTTTCAATCATCACAATACATCCCATTTAACATCAGAATTTCAGGAATTGAAGAAGGATTGAGGAAAAGCCACCTCCCTAAAGCATGTTTTCACAATTCTGCGCTTTTCATCACTGTATGAAATGGTTTATAATGCTCTGAAATTGCTTACCCTCCAGTTTCTTAAGAAGGAAAGACTTGCCACTTCCCCATTGGGCGTACAGGCCAACACAGATTGGCGGCTGCATAGTGGGCTCACTCAAGATGTCCGCCAGGGCACTGCTATACAGGTCATAACCCAACATGTCCCCATCTGACTCGGAGGGAGATAGGTGCTCTGAAAAAGAGAGAGAGAAAGAGAGAGAGAGAGGGAGAGAGAGGGAGAGAGAGTTATGAAGAGAGGGAAGGACCAAAGAAAGGAGAAAAGGGGGCATTGTGAGAGAGTTGTGTAGATAGAATGATTTTGAGAGAAACACAGAGAAATAGAAGAGGGGAGGAGAGTGAGAAATGAGATTGGGATAGCAAAGCAACGTAATCTTATTTGATCCTGGATCTCTTTCTGAATAACATGGACAAATTGGTCTTACTGGCTCCAAATATCTGAGTGAGGATGCTTTTCTGGTGCGTGCAGTCAATGTTGTATGGTGTCTCTCCAGCCTTGTTGGGGCGGTACAGCAGGCGGCCATCTTTAGGGTTTCTCAGAAGCAGCTCGGCCAACTTGCGGCTTCGCCCTCGGATGGCAATGTGAAGCGGCGTGTCTCCTTTCTGAGCAAAGAAAGAAGAGATGAGTGATGAGTATTTTCTCTGTAAGTATGCAAGTATGTTTTGTAAGTATGTTTTGAACAGTACCTTGTCCACAGCAGACACCTTGGCCCCTTTATCCAGCAGCAGCTCCACTATCTCGATGTTTCTCATCTTTGTGGCTTTGATAAGTGGAGTCTCTACCTCCTAAACAAACACACACAATTCCACAGTAAGTGCTCTGAAAGAATACTTGTTACTGAGAGCCAAGAAAAAACACATTTAAACATATTAGTTGAGAAAATTAACGCTTTTCAGTGCCAGTCAACAACTGGTGGTTACAGTCTATCTGGCCCAGATGAAAACATTCAACTAACTATGCTAGGGAGAGTAAGGTAGAAAAGTCAAAGTATAAGAGAGAGAGTGGTATCCTTTGACTCTCCTTTCTTCTCGTTCGTTTGATTTCCAAGCTGTGGTGTGTGTCGTACCTTAGTGCAGCTCTCAGTGTCTGGGTTACACTGCAGGATGTCTCTCACCATGGTGGCGTTGCTTTTCTCCACAGCCCAGTAGAGGGCAGTCTTTCCATCCTGTTATGAAGACAGACAAGGCAAATACTAGTTTGATTTTGAAAAAACACAGTGGACCAGAAACATAAACAAGGCTATGTTTTGGTGTTGAAACAGTGTGGACTTTATTATGCTGTGGCTGAAAATGCAGTTTACTTTGAACAATGTATAGTAATGTGAGCAGTGTGTCAAGCTGTGTCTGTTTATATAATCCATTTGTGTAAAATCCTGACTGATGAATGTTCACTCTATCAAAGGTTACAAAACACAATAGAGCTAAATAAACAGCGTTGAGTGTTAGTGTGAGTCAATATAGGCTAGTGTAAAATGAGAAGGCCTCCTGCTTGGCTTTAGGCATCAATAACACAGCAGACGTAGCGGGAGAGGAGCTCCTACCTGGCCCCTGACGTCAATATCAGCGTATTTGTTCAGCAGGGCTCTGACTATCTCCACATGACCTCCCCTCACTGCTCCAATCAGCACCGTCTCACCACTCTGACAGATAGATAGGCAGAGAGAGAGAGAGAGAGAGGGAAAAACAGACACAGAGAGACAGAGATATTATTATTATTATTATCATATACAACATATATATACAGACCCTCACCACCATTTCATCCAATATCAACCACTCTAACATCGTCCAGTAGGTATCATGTTCCAGGGTGGTGTTGATGGGTGGGGTGACCTCACCCTGTCGGGGTTGTTGACATAGGTGCCAGCATCCAGCAGGTCCTGGACGATCTCAGTGTGTCCCTCCTTGGCAGCGATCGCCAGGGCCGTGTTGCCGTCTTTGTCGGTCATGTTGACGTTCGGGTTCCTCTTCAGCAGCTCTTTGACTACCTCGGTGAAGCCACCCTTCACTGCCACGATCAGGGCCGTCATTGAGTTCTGAGGGGACACAGGGAGCATTTCAAAAAGTCAGGAGCAACTTAAATTTGTACCTTTTGAGTAGGGCTGCATGATTTAGGACGCACTCACACTAGGCCATCTGTATCGGGCCCGGGCACGGTTGACGCCCAAAGCCCGGTTCGTTTGACCAGAAGAGGTGTGCTCCGGCACGGTTCACTTGGAGTCGGCACAGTGTGATCGCTAATTGTGCCGGAGCACGGATCCCGAACATGTCAATGATGCGACTGTCCCATAAAATCGACGATTTATTGATGAACGTGAATTGTAGTCGGGAGTAAAGCCGCAACTTCCTCCCTCAACGTCAGCTGCCTCCGTAAAAATCTTCTTATATGTGCAGCACGATTAACTGAAAATCATGTGAGAGGGCCGTGTGTCACCGCACCCAAAGCAACTCCAAATAAGCCACAAAGTAAAATGATGAACTCCACTGTGCTGTGCAAAAGCGCTTTCCTTCAACACAAGAAGTTGGATCATGATGACGTAAACGTGCCCGGGCACGGTACGTTTAAACGCAGTGTGAGCGCAGGCCAGCGGGGGAGTGTGTGTGTGTGTGTGTGTGGGGGGCAATCGTGCTCTGGCACGGTTCAAGCCAACCAGGCCTAGTGTGAGTGCGCCCTTAGAGTTCCTACACATTTACCATTTCAAATTTCCATTTTTCCCCAGACCTTCTTGACTGGTTTTCAAGATTTTGGTCAGTGCTCAATATGATGTACACTGACAGTGGCTGGATAATATGACTGTCAACTAGGCTTTATCACTTTGTAGCTGTAGATTACTCTTCATAACAAATATAACAATATGAAAAATGACAGAGGGTATACAGCTACATAATATGACAGTAGTCATATGTGTATCAGGGCTGAAAAACAATATTTTTTCCAGACTTTTGTGGAATTTCCAAACTTTCAAAGACCTGGAAATGATCACATCATACCTTGAAAGACTTTCCAGACCTGTTTAAGACCCCCAACATTCACATCTACAATGATAATGGCAATTGAGTTGGCAAACAAGTAATGATGCTGACCATGTAGACAGTGATAAATTATGCATGTTATCTAAAAAGCCTTTTGAGATCAACCTTTGAGAGGTTTGTTGTGAGACACAGCATCACTATCGAGAGATCTCAGTAGACTCTGAGTAAACAACCTTATGTACAAGAGTACAAGGACAATAAGACTTACCGCTCCCTCCTGGTCCACATCAGCTCCGTTGGCCAACAGGTGCATTACACTGTCATAGTGGCCCTTCCTGGCTGCCCAGATCAGTGGAGTGGTACCATACTGGAGAGGAAAGGGGGAAGTGGAAGGAAGGGCAGGGAAAAAATTACAAAAGTGCATGAAAACTTTAGCCGATAGAGTGGGTAGAAACAGATGATTTGGTGAACAGCCCAGTTTCTTTTTTTAAATAATTTATATAAAATTAGTCTCTTCAAAGAGTTTAAAGGTTTTATAACTTAATCAAAAAAGCATATTTTTTCCAAATGCTCCCGTATGTGGTTCCTGCCTTCCAATGACTAGCTAGTATCTATTTAGTGACTAAGAACATCTTGAGCCTGGAGGGAATGCTCTGTACTCTTTTCTATCCAGATTCATTTATATGGTGGAGAGGATTAGGGGGAAGGACTCAGGGGTTTGGAGGGCTTATGTGGACCAAGGCACTTGCATCTGCCGAGCGCGTTCCATCAACTTCATCAACTGTATGACTAAAAGCAAATTAATAAATAATGTCTTCAGTTGTTAGTACGTAATTACCTTGTCCGAGCAGTTGACCTTAGCTCCGTGCTGCAGCAGGAGATGGACGATCTCGCCGTGGCCTCGACCTGCCGCCCAGATAATGGGGTAGACGCTGTACTGCTGGGACAAAGGACAGGGCTGAAGTCATGCTGACGATAACTAATGACCAGTGTCAGGTCTGTGGCTGTACTTGCACCTTGAGCCACCTCACATGACTGACACAGCAGATGTTGGGGTAGGTATTGCTTTGCTCAGGCATAGCAGGGTTGGACTTGTGGTGGGGTTTTTTGTAACTTTCAAGTGACGGTTTCTGCTGATAACAAAGCAGTAGGCCTGAAATATTGTCTATGTCAGTTTGTAAGTTTTCAGAAATAATGGATGCCAGAGATGGTCTTATTATGGGGGAGTTATTTTTAAGTGCAGTGAAGAGATAATTAAGTCCAGTATTCCAGTACCTGACCAGTGATGTTGGGGTTAGCTCCTTTCTCCAACAGTAGCTGGGCCACATCTGTACGACCTTTATAGGCTGCCCACATAAGAGCACTCCAACCTCCCTGTGTAGGAGACACATACAGAAACAGTCTGGTTGTAGAGGAACCACATATTGCATCATATGCACAAAACACGTACCTCATGAGTACTAACAAAACAGTACTACAGCTCTACAAAAGCTATATGGGCTTTACACCAAATCTTCCTTAATAGTTAAAAATATGAGCAGATTTTGTGGTAGGATGTGCTATTTACAGTTGGTGTGACACACTTTCCAGTGGGTGAACGGTATCATACACAGAGGTATAATCCTGTTGTCATTACAGGCAAGCAGGCTGTGACCTGTCCTGCACAGCTTAGTCATGCCCACAGTGCAATGAATCACGTGATGTCCTGAGTCACTTCCATCAAGTCCCAGGGAACAAGCAGCATATGGGTATCATACATGGTATGATAAAAGCAGGTCCAGATGAATAGGGAAAGAATACGGGAAACACTGTTTTTTCCCCCACTATACCTGGTTGTTGTGTAATGTCTAACAGCTAAAGCTAACAGCTAAAGGTAACCTAAATTGCTTCTTGTGCTGAGACATATAGATCACAACAAAAACTAACATTACAGCGAGACCTGTAGAGGGCTGACTGCCTATGAGAGCTCTGTATCCCTTGACTGAATCATATCCCAGCCCCATGTAGAGAGACAACCAGAGCTTGGAAAATTGGATTACTACAACAGAGGAACCATCTAACTGAAGGTAATTTCATTTTATGTGCATTTCAAGGCTAATGGATCATTCACTTCAACTAAGCCAGGACTGAGGTCATCACAGAGAATAGGAACCATGACTGAATGAAGATCTCATAACTTATGTTAATATAATTTGACTTTTATGAAGGCTTGTTATAGTGCAAGTTTGAGCTGTTTGTTATTTCAGTTTAGCTTGGTGTTGCAAATATGTTGTATTACCTAAAGCAAAATCTAAAATCAAAAGACAGGCACGTTAGCAATCGTTTTGACTTGCGTAGCTATCTCCACTTTTTTCCACGGACATAAATTGTCCTGAACTTTATCTTTGCCCTGTTTTTGTGGCACCCAAGGAGCCATTACTGTACAATGTCCTTGGTCCACCCTACAGCCCTTCTTTCCAACATAACTCACCTCTTTCCTCTTTTTTCACCTTCCTGCCTTCCCTCCATGCTGCTGATGTGGACCTCAATTATAAAAATATTCTTTGACTTTATTCTTGATCCCATCGTGCAGCCATTGCAAAGAATATGATATCCATACTTTGGATAATCAGAAGTTTAGTATGGGCTTTTCATATGTAAGAAAACATTAGAAACCGTTAACTGCTGCTAACTGCTGATTTTGATATTAAGATAACTAGCTCCAGAAAAACACAGCTACCCAGGGAGTCTCTCCTCATCATTCTCACCATGTCTCGGTGTTCCAGGTTGGCATTGTTCTCCAACAGTTCTCTCACCACCTCGATGTGTCCCTCCTTGGCTGCCGAGATCAACGCCGTCCAGCAGTCCTGCACACAGAGACAACCTGTTACCCCCTCCAATCTGACGCCAGTTCCAGTTAGATGAGCGTCCGTCGGATTGCTGTGTGGGGCGGTCCAACAGTGAAAGTACGGTACCTACCAGCTGGTCATACCAGGTGCTCATGGGAGCAGGGTGCCGGTGTTCAGACAGAGGTGTCAGACAGTAGAGTGAAAAGCGAATACGCTCTCTTCTTCTGTTTTCCTCTGGGTTAGTGTGAGAGTGGGTGCAAGTGTGTGTGAGCTTGAGCGTACTGTGTGTAATAGCAGGTTACACGTGCGCGAGGTAGTAATGAGAGGTGTTGGATGTGAGCGTGCGTGTGTGCGTACGTGGGTGTGTGTATGTATACGTGGGTGTGTGCGTGTGCGGGGGGCAGGGTTTGAAGGCACGGGGTGTTGGCCGGCAGGTGGATCCTGTCATTTACTCATACAAGCGAAGGTAAAAACGTGAAATAGGTTGTCATTATGG
This sequence comes from Gephyroberyx darwinii, assembly GCA_900660455.1. NCBI lineage: Eukaryota > Metazoa > Chordata > Actinopteri > Trachichthyiformes > Trachichthyidae > Gephyroberyx > Gephyroberyx darwinii. Next base: position 14,810 of record CABFOQ010021798.1, on the reverse strand, counting down.
CTCATGATGGCTCATAATAGCCGTGAACTAAGCCGCAGTGTGGTGAGTTCAGCAACATGGAACATTGAGGCCAATAGTTCAGCAACATCTTCTGTGTCAAGTGAATGATGCGGTTAAAATGACCGCATTGTTTTTCACCTGCAAGGTTCCCCTGTTCCTCACCTCTTGTGCATTCTAGGTATTCCCACAATGCAATGTGTGTGCCCTTGCCTGTGGGTGTTTGGTGGTCAGAGCTGTGTGTGTGTGTGTGTGTGTGTGTGTGTACGTGCATGTTTACCACATCGTCCAAATTAACGTTGGCTCCCCTCCTAATGAGCTCTTGTACTATCTCTAGGTTGCCCTGCTCTGCTGCCACCATCAGGGGAGTCTGTCCATTCTGGAAAGAGAATTGAGGAAAAGTGATAGATGATTTTAATACTATTGGGAATTGCCTTACCCTTCACTAGTCCCCACTTTTCACTTCACTCTCTAAACTTTCTTTTGGGCTACATTACAGCAAGGCTTTCCATCAACATTCAACTGTTCAAATGTTAAACCCAAGATGCCACCAAAACGTTTTTTATCTTTTCTTGGCATATGGTTTCTCAGTCAGTTTCAATTGTGCCTTTCCTTGTATTAAGGCTTCCAGTTGTTACGTGATCTTAAAGAGTCTTTAATCCCTGTAATCCCCACACAGAAACCAAACACATTGGCAAATTAACCACCTGAGCCAAATATGGAGGTGTTGTGATGGGGTTGACTTACATCGCTCCTGCTGTCCACCTCTCTGAACTTGTCCAAATGAGCCTTGATGGCAGCCAGGTTTTCCTCCTCCACGTAGCTGAACAGACTCTGGATGGTGATAGTGGTCATCTTCAGGGAGGTGGTGGTGTCCATGGCTGACTGCTAACCACCTGCACACCACTGTGGGGGAAGAGGAGAACAGATTAGCATTCACAGTAGGCCAAAAATACTAATGGTAGATAGCTGGCTTGCACAAGTCAATAAAATCACCAACACAGCATTACTGGGGGGCAAGGAGAGAAGTTAAAATCAGGGGGCCAGGAAGAAGGTGTGGCATGAAGCCATGTTTGATTAAAATAGACACTCATGCTATAAAGATGACAATGCACAGAGAAAGAGGGAATAACAGACTATTTTCAAAATGTCTAAATGACACAAAAATGTTGATGTGGAAATTTTGATGTATAAACTCAGACTTGTTATGAAATAACAATGTATTTTGCCTGTGTGTATGTGCGTGCATCTGCATTTGTGTTTCACTTTCTTAAACTATAAATAATAGTATGGTTACAATAGGACAAGCCACCACGTGTGCTCGTTACAAAAGGGCTAACTGAGGCTTAGCGTATGTCATACATCCAATTCAGTCTCTGCTTACTCATGCAGAAAACGTGAACTGAAATTTCTCCGCTCACTATAATGAAGCCAAAGCAGTCACAATGTTCGGCTTAAGAAACCGCACAAAGTCATCAAATAGGACCACTGAAGACAAACAATAGGCTGCAAACTTTCATCCTTGGAAGCAATGATGAGTTAGATAATTGGTGCGCTCAACTGTGTGCTCCAATTATATCAAAGCCTAGTACTCCTTTGCCTGTAAATTGGACTTGGAACTTGTGTACACTATTAGATGAGACAAGAGCAGAGTCTTGACCTTTTGCTGTCGCCTTGATCTACAACAGGCACACAGTGGTAGGCTATTTCACTGCAATAACTTCACATTGATAGGCAAATATTGGGAGGACAGTTATGAGACTGTCTCCATCTGACAAATCAGTGCAAACAGCCAACTTTGGACTGTGCGACTGGCTAGCATGTTTCCCTATTCATCATGGCTTTTCTTTAATACTTTTCTATTCTTAAACCCTTTTTTCTTAAACCCTTTGTATTCAGGCAGGTTGACTGAGAACATATTTTTATTTACTGGCTCACACCTGGGAGCTGCCCAGTACAACCGCAGTCCTCTGCCATTGGCCAATGTCCAGCTCCACTAAAGTGCCTCGCTCAAGGGCACCACGGCAATAGTTGTTAAAAGGAAAGGAGATTTATGTGTCATTCACTTCCCCCTTACCAGATTTAGTCCCTTCCAGCTTGGGGCTTCAGTCCAGTTACAATGTCACTTCTGTAACCATTAGGCTATAACTGCCTCCAATATTCAGCAGGAAAATAAAACTTCCCAGACATTACATGGATTATTCCACCTGACAATTCAAAACCAAAAGGACAAAAGAAAACCCATTTATCAGGGTTGGATTCAGCTGATCAATAAAAAACTCATTAATGATTCATCAAGTCAAGCTCTTCCATCATGTTAGACTCATTTCCTGCTATGATAACACAGAGAATTCATGAGTGGCATTCAAAGTTGGCATGTTACCTTGGCAATGCGCTTCATACAAAGACTACTCAATATTCTAATAAATGTCATTAGGTTGTTGGGCCATCTGTAGAGAGGCCCAACAGCCTGTTCAATCAAATTCAAAGTGGACAACCAATGAATGCTTATATATTATTTCAGTCTGAACAGCTATCTTCAGCAAGGATGTCAACTGCCTACTGTTCTATAATATCAGACACTGTCATGCAAAAGTGAAAAAAATCCTTTGTTTACAGTAGAGGCGATATGAGCCTGTTGACACACCCTCATCAGCTCCCAGTCTCACTGCAACCACTCTCAGCACAATAGATGGACAATGACACCATACAAGAACCAATCAGTAAACCTTTAGCTTTTTCTCTGAACAATGATTAAATGGGAGCTCACATACATCATTTTAGAAAACACACACCTACCAAAAACCAACAAAGACATAACACCAATAAAGAGTAAAGCCAGAAAAAAAATAATATTAACCATAATGTGCATGACAATGGCAAAAAGAAGGTTAAAAGGAAAAGGAGAGCCTCTTACCTTTGTGTAGGCTGAAATTGATATCTGACTATTTAAAACTGAATGGCACACTAATCTGTATCCCTTGTTCACTCGCACACAGGGTATCAACAAGCACTACTGGGCTCAGCCTCAGCATCCCCCCTGACTCGGCTGAATATTAGATGAGGGGGCTGGGCGACGCCCATCTCTTTCCAACACAATAGACACACATGACAAGATTACCATTCATTACATGCACTGGCTGGGCACCAATGGATAAAGTTGAAAGGAAAGAGAAGATTTAGATGTTGGCCTAATTTAAGTGATTTGATTCTATGAGCAATGCAATGAAGTAGCATTTGGATGATATTGTTTGGTAGCCTATCATTGGCAGAGACATATTTTGACTCTGTTGGCACTGGGCTCTAACAACTCCTCAGTGTTGAAATGACTCATTTGCACATCAGTAACAACCAAAATGTTAAACCAGTCTTGGCTGGTACAATGTTATTCAAATAGCCTTGACTATGAAATTGCTTAACCTTATAGATATGTTCTCTGTGGGGAAAGAAACACTAGATACCGTCATAAAAATTCAAATAAACCCCTAGTCAGCTGTCCCTTATCTAAACCCAAATGCAGGTAGTGTGGATTTAGTAGGCAACATTGGATATGATCTCTAAATTTAACCCGTCAGCTCTTTATGGCTTGTCATGTGGGTGTGAAACTGCCAAGGATTCAGTTCCCTGTGACATGTTGGTCACAAGCTCTCAGTTGCTGTAGCGGAAAGTGTGAGACAACTAGCCAGGTCACAGAGTCAACAAAATAATGGCAAACGTTACATGACTGCACCAGCAACTGTAAATCTATATGGCAATGTGTATGGCCCAGATCAGCCAGAAAAGAGTTTGTTTAACAGAGAAGAAAACATCTGGATCACACACACACGCACACACCACATGGGCTCAAGTGACTAAACAACGAAAAAAAAAATCCACATTTTGTTCTCCTCTAGTTAAGTATCTCACACAGCGGTCTTGAGTACAATATTGCCACCAGGAAGCAACAGTTTAACGTTAGCTAGCTATGTAACTCCAAACAGCTAACATGCTAACTTTAGCTCAGGTCGGCTAGCTATCAAGTGTTTTTTTTTTAATTAGCTGAAGTTAAGTACCTTTGCAAAGAATATCGTTCAGTGCGCAAACTGAAGTCTTCTTCCCAAAGCTGGGTTGCTTTGTAAATGCGTTTATATGAATCCAGTGTAAAACATCTTGTCACAATACTGAGTAAGTTTTCAAGTCATATTGTTGCTTCTGTGTTTGCCGAGTAACCTGCTGCCTGCCTGCTACAGTCAAGCTCCTCCCACTACTCCTGCTTACTGAGGCGTAAAATGTAGCACGCGCGCGCACACACATTTGCTACGGTTTTGTAACCCCATTTTATTTTACAGTAACCGTCATTATGAAGTAGTTAGTTGTAACACATCCTGTTAAGCGCGTACCAGCTAAGCAGTATTTCCTCAACTCCCATACGAAATTGACTGTCGGGGCACTGCTCTAGTATGTGTTTTTGTGTTTACTCATTCACTATTGAATTTTCAGCCTTAAATTTACCCGTCCAAAAGGCACTCGTTCATCACGAAATAAAATGCACAATAATATAATATTTTTGCATCTAGAGTATCGTTCCATATTTAACAAAATAATTCCAGTATTTTGATTTGGGTATTGTTAAATTTTGAACACACCAATATATTTTTTCAAAACCTACAAGATTTTGTTCTTTTCTCCAGGTAGGGGTGTCATACAAGTGCCACGGAGGGCCAATGTTTTCCTTCTAACCAAACACTTCAGCTGGTCATTTCATAGATTAGTCCCTCCTCTCTGGTTGAAGGTGTGCTAATCAGAGACATCGATACTCTGGGCCCTCCATGGCACTCAGTTTGACACCCCTGCCTTTATAGGTCAGGTGGTGACTACCCAATGTGTGGCCTCACATAGAATTATTGAAAATTATCGGTTATTTGTTTTTCTCCATTTATCCTAGACAGTTCATTAATTAAATTAGTGGATAATTTGCAAGATGACGGATGAAATATGACCTGCCATGTTTCACGCTTTTCAAACTCAATGTATCATCAGGTACAAAGCAAGCAAAACTCTCCAGATGTCAAAAGTGGTGAAGTGTATGTTAGAGGAGGGGTACTGTGCCGGGGCTGATGCTTACTGGAGAGCTGAAACAGTGTACCATGTTCCCCCTGGCTGCATGGGTCTGATGCTGTAGTATCTGTAGTATTTCTTACCTTTTGTGACTCTTTATGTCCTATAGGTAAGGGTTAGATGTTTTGTTTTTTCACACATCAGTGTTTTTGCCATTACTCATTCCCATCATTGTATAAAAAAAAGAAGAGACAGGTCTGTTTTCAAATGTCTGTATTAGTGTTTAAAAATAATTTCTCTTTATTTTACCACATAAATCGGATTCTTTTTTCAAATGTACTGTTATACAAATCTTTCCATAAATTTCCTTCTGACACAAAAATAACCATTATGTTACACAGACACACACACATACATGGACACATGCGCACGCGCACAAACACACACATACACACTCACGCACACATAATATAATGCGCCATTCATGATTTGGCACTTTGGACATATGGAGCAGTTTGCATTGATCTGCTGGTTTGGGTGGCCATGCAGTGCAATAATCGCTGTGTTGGTAGAATGACATCCCTTTCCGTTACTTGGACCACATTCGCCTACGCAGGGCCCTGGCTACAAATATAATGTACTTTAGACCACATCAACATCTACGAATCACATGAATACACACAATTATGGCAGGAATATGCACATGTTAGAAAAACTTTTAAAAAGAAAAAAAAAAGAAAAAGAAAAAAGGAGGTTCACACTTGAAAACTCACCTCTGCTGCTTTGTCATTATTTTACATAACACAAATGCCCCAAACCAAATTATTGACAGGCTCTTTTACAAAAATGCACAACCTTAAAGTGTATATGATATTGTGTGCTTGAAACCCGCAGATTATTTCCAGCTCTCATAGATAGGGTAAAAATCTGTAGTTTGACTGTTGAAACAATGAGATGCTTCTTAGGTTGCCTCCTCTGCACCACGTTCCCACATCCACATTTTATTTGCTAAGCCCACAAATGTGTTGCGATGCAGGAGTTATCACAGGGTTTGTTGTTTTCAGCTACTGACTGTTTTGAATGCTCGTTTAAAGAGCATATAACTGGATGGTTTGAAAGGCTTAAGGTGAGTCATAGACCAAAAGAACATAAGGAACCAGTGTCTCTTACACCGTACAGTAAATCCAGCCTGAAACATCCCCTATTCTAACATAAGTGCACACAATATGAAATCAGACCAGCTATAACAATAACTGGTCTATGCCTTCAAATTTTGTACAATATCAGAGTATCATACATGAATTTCCCTAACAGATTTCCTCAGACAAATGCAAATCGCAGACGTAAACCATTTGTAGCCTGACTGCGTGCTGTTATTCACTGTGCATTCATTTGGGAAGTGTTTTATTTTACATTCAATTTACTTGAGACGTTTTGTACTCTAAAATGACAAAGCTGTCAGTGAATGTGGTAATCTGATTAGACCTCTGTCATATTTGCAAGATTTAAGATAATTGTTTAATAGCTATTCTGTACAAGTATTCAACAGTGATGTAAACAATCCATTCCACTGTCTTTCCCTAATAATACCCTATAATTTTTGACAGATATATGAAATAGTTTGGGATACTTTATTGGTATTACAGAGGCAAGACATCTGAACATAGAGGAAACCTGTGGTGTGAGCAATGTAAATCAGCTGAAACAGTAAATAAACTCTCTTTGTAATGCACCTTTAACTGTAACTGATGAGTATCGTTTGTTAAAAAAGCAGCAGATATGAAAACTATCTATCTAGTACTTGTTTTAGACTTTCTACTTTCCAGAGGGAAGATTTGAATTTGAACTTGGGACACTCTTTAGGTTCACTGTGTCAGGCAAAGGCAACTCATCCCAGAAGAGCATTCGGATGGATTTCAAATAGTGTTTCCACAAAATCTAAATATAAAAAACATATAATGTCAATTCATCCTGGATAAAAGATTAAAAAAAAGACATAGAAATTAAACAATGTTTGGAGGATCCTAAGGCCTGTTTGAAATTGGCAGCTGATGATAAAGGTTATGTTTACTTTACACAAACACATTTGACTTTTCCACCTCTTGTCCTAACAGAGGCTAGTATCCAGACAATGACAAAAACCCTCCACATACTGTACGTCTATTCTGTCTATATAACCCTACACCATAAGGGTGTAACTGCATTTGAGTTCTTGCAGCATGCCATCCCGCTGCTATCATGTCACCTGCTGAGTACATAGAGGGTTTAAGGCAACTTGGAAGTCAGTTTGACTTTTTCTTCATTTCCACTAATGTAATGTAACCATTATCGCTCATTACTTTACATCATGGTCATTTTTACATCCTCGTCATGTAGATTTAGAGTCTCTCTCTCTCTCTCTCTCACACACACACACTCACTCACTCACTCCCTCGCTCACTCACACACTCACCCTCCCTCTTTTTCTTATCCATGTCAGAAATATGATTGCTGTCCTCCTTGCTACTGGAAGTTGACAGGTCGTTGACTTTGTTGTGTTTTCTGTCTGTTAGGATTCTCAGTGCGTTCGATATTTGGTTCTCGCCAGACTTGCCACGCTCCAGCTCTCAGTGGTTATTTATAGTTTGGTTCAGTGTGTCTGATGCTGAAGGGACTGAGCTTTGTCCTCCTGAGCCTCATGTGGCTTTCTCTTTCTGGTTGCAGTTGTTGTCTGTGGTGGAGTGGCTCTTGATGTGGTCCGCCTGTAGGCTGTTGGCCTGTACGCCGTCCTTCTGTAGGCCGTCCTGCTGCTCTTTGGCCCGCAGGTGTCTGGATTTGACGGGTAGGGCCAACACCAACAGGAGACACAGCAGATGGACACAGAAGTACCAGGACCTGGACAGAAACCCCACAGCGAGACACATTTCAATACAAAGTGTGGATAGTAAAGAGAGAATAAAACCTCGAGATGATAAATAGTGTACAGGAAATAAGGGATTAGTATGAGGGGTAATAACCCACAGAGTATCAAGTGTTTACCCCATGAGTTATAATTAAAGTCTTCATGAAAAATAGCCATGTGCCTCCTGGGGTGTTATCATACCCATAATATACATCCTGCTGAGTCACAGTTAGAGGGGAGCGGCTACTTACTTGTTTATTTACATGGAGAAGGAAGATTGTAATTTTGGGTTCAGTGGAACAAAGGTTACAGGAAAATCACTGGGAGTTAATCCTGGCCGCTATGTCCCAGTCTTGACAGTGTGGTTATTATTATTATGGGATTAATGGGGTTATTGCCATGACAACAGAGCGGTACGTTCTGGGTGCGCATGGCCTCTGTTCCACCACAGGATTACAGACCCACTGTGAAGCCTCTTTTAGTATGGGCACTGTCCCAACGTCTCTGAACAGCAGCTGCTCATGACCGTATTATTGATCGTAATGAAAGAAAAAAATCCTTTTGTGAGGCCGTTGATAATTCTAGCGCCTAGGTGACACCTCTGTGGAGGTTCTGCACCCTCCTTCTCCCACCACCCTCCCTCTTTAATGAGTCTGTTTTATATCGTCTCTCTAGCGGCCACGAGCTGATTTAACAGCAGCTCTCCTCCAAATGACACTGACCGTTGTTGGGCCTTTATTTCATGGAACGCTCCGGCCTTGTGAAAGCCACCGTTTTATTTCCTCCTCATGAATCCTTCCCACCCTCAAGTCGTTAAGCTGTCTTGTTAACAACCACGGTAATGAAAAAGTGCTAATTTCTACATCGTGAGCGGTAACTTCATTTGCCTGTCTAATATTACAACGCTATTTTACACGATAATAGGAGAAATGTTAGAGCCACTGGTGTTGAAACATGGCCACAGTGCTGCCTAAGTCAACAAATAAGGACCGTGCACAGTTGGCTGATCTAACTACCTCAGAGGAAGGCGTAGCAAAGTTACAATATTCCCTAGTGCAGCAGTTCTCAACAGGGGGCCGCAGCCCACTAGGGGGTCTCAGTGAGCTACCAGGGGGCCCTAGAGATGGCAGGGAATGTTTCTTTAAAAATATAGAAAAATACAGGAAAAGTACTCTAATGACAAATGAAAAGCGATAGAACTATTGAAGTTAACAATTAGTTCATGTAGTACTTCATAAGCATAAAATAATCACCAGAATCTAATAATATTAGCTTGAGAAAATTCAATCAAAATTCTTGCACTGAAAAGTGGGACATTACGTTTGCTTCACGAGCTCTCATCTGACAAACCTCACACAAAATGGACAAGTTCTTCTTGCCTTGGCAGCAAAAACTGCCCTGCCCTAGTGTATTCTGATCTAACTACCTCAGAGGAAGGCTAAGCAAAGTTATAATATCCCCTAGTGTATTCTGTTGAGAATAACTCTGTAATACAAATAATATCACAGTCCAGGGCGGCAAACCAGCACAGCACAGTTTTATGCAATTCACGTACCTGTAGAACTTGAGGGAGGGACCCACAGCAAGTAGGACAAATGGCACCACTGTGTAACTAATGGCAACTTGAGTCCCCGCCCACGTGATGACATCATAGATGCGCTTGTATGTGTCAGAGACCTGGAAGTATGGTCTGATGTTGTGCCTTATCTGGAAAGGAAGTAAATAAAAACGCAAATCAGGATAATGCTTGATTGTAATATAATATAACCACTGTGCAAGTATATAGATGTAGCCTAACAAAGTAAGAATTTCTGCAAAAGTTTAACTTTTTAAATGTAGGAATATCTTTCAAGTGAACACAAACTGTGGACTTTAAATTGCACGTCATTACTGTATAGCAAACTCTGAGCGTGAGTTGAATTGAGCAAGTGACCTAGTTCCCTAACCCTTCATAGCAAAGGGATTACCTGCCTAGCTCTGCTCATTATTTTTATACTCAGGTTTCTTACTATTAAAGCCCCTCTCTCTCTCTCTCTCTGTATCTCTATCTCTGTCTCTCTCGCTCTCATAACTCTCAAAGGAGATCTATCACAGAAAATGACTGTGTGGCAGTTGCCAGTGATTTCATGGTGTAACTGGGTCAGTGGTCACTGTGTTCTCCAGTAGATGAAGAAGACACTCCCTACAAACACACAGTCACCTGCACAGCGTTTCAATTAATCAACCTTTCTCAAAGAAGCTATTTTTCAATGTGTTTCCTCAGCATCACACGGTGCATCCTCCTGTACCATCTTTCCACTGTCTATAGAAATACTCTCTTGTCTGCTTCCTTCACAAGAGCAGAGTGGAGAAGTTTAACAGAGTACAGGCACTTAAGCAAGAGGTATCAGCCATACACTACTTTATTATGGTCCCTTTACCTTCTACAAAGGGATTTTGTTCTTTTGTGTGTCTGCTATGTAGTTGTTTGATCATTATTTGGGTGTACAATTATGCTTTCTATTCTGGTAACTCAAAAGAGGTCTTTGGTTAATTTTGCTATCATTTAATGACAAAATCACTGTAATGTATAGATGTGTGTACTCACTGCACGTGCAGCCATGGTCATGGCTGTGCCAGTGAGGAAGGTCAGGTAGTACCCAGGGTACACCCCATGCCACATGGCTGACAGCAGGAAGGTAGCAGCAGTGGGGTTCATGGGACAGCGCTCATAGCACACCCTGGGGAGAGGACAGACATGGTACAGATCCATCGTTTGGTCAACAAAACTCACCGGCTGAGGAGAAACAAATGTTTCATTCAAAATGAGATATCCACCACCTTTAGGATTGTTGGCATAAAAGTAAAGCAGAATATGGTTTACAATGATAAGCCATGCATCATCTTAAGACCTTTGTTTACAATATAGACATGTTTATGAGGATAGAATAATTTGTGTTTGCAAAATATTTATTGATGAATGTGAACCTTTCGGATAAAAAGGTTGTAACTTGCAGGATTTGAGGATACAGCCACGCTCAAGCCAGGATACTGTACATGCAGCAGAAAATATGCATCATACACTCATGCTGTTATTTTCACAACCAGTTATCCAAATAGCTAGGTCTCCTACACATGGAAGCACCGATGCTATTACCTTTTGAGCCAAAGAGCTGTTTGGATATTCCAGTTATCCAGGAACATCTTGAAACTGGTGGCAAACTGAAAATAGAACCAAAATGATACAATATTGGACTGCAGTTATAAAAGGGTTTGATCAGAATATAACTGATCTCATAAATAAAGAGTCTAACCTCAATGTCCAGAATTCTGAGATTCGAGATCAGGTCCCATCGCGGGGAGCCATCTTTGTTGTATCCGTTGAAGCCAAATCCTGCTGCGTTGTTGATCGCATCGGCTGCAGCAAAAAGGAGAAATGTTTCAGAGTACTATAACAGCAACTGTAGGGGTTGATGATGGTTATTCCATCGATCCACATCCTTAGAATACAGAGATTTGAGAAACAGTAAGAGAAACAGATTAATATTTAAAATCACGTGTTTGATAGCCTTGATATAGAGGTCTGACATTGACCAAGTAAGCACTAGATGGCACTGTAACATAATGTGATACTGTTCCAAAAGAAAAGTCTTCCTTTTTTTTTTTACCTCCTAAAATAAAGACTGCATTGAACAGCCAAACTCAGTGAACCCGTAACATCCCAACACACTTGTCCATGGACTGTATAATGCTACTCTCAAAATCAATCATGTCATAGATGGATGAGCATTATCCTTGCGCCAACCAAAGCAGTTCCACTTCTCTATCAAATGCACTTCAGTTGTATCCCGGGCTCATCTCCAATTCCAGCAACCAAATATATAAAAATCGATCCAGCTAACTTCATGAAAGGCTAAGAAAAATACAAAAGATATGTTGAGATTTGATTTGCTGACGTGAGCTGGGAATGAATGTGTACCCCACTAATGTGGTTATGCCTGTTTTGTTCCCAAAGCATCCTAGAAACATGGCGTCAAGTCGCACCAAGGACTCACCAAGTGTCCAGACAAAAAAGTACTTGGGCCTCAAAGCCAGCATGGCCAGGTAAAGGTAGATGACCTGTAGATAGAAGGGTGTGGAGGCAATGAAGCCGTCGTCTATGGAGCGCTCCACTGGGATCAGCTTACACAGTAACAGGTAGACAAGCAGGGAGATGGCACACGAGCACAGCTTGGAAATCACATCTCTCTGAGGGAGGTGAGAGGAGAGACGGGAGTGCAGAGGGTCAGCACAATTAAAGTTCATTTGTTTGATGTGTTACAATAATAATAACACCATATTAAGCCATGAACAATAACCACATACATGATATTAGGAAAGCATTTGGTTGTTTTCCTTCTGAAGTTCAGTTAAATTGACTCAAGGTTGACACAAGTCCTTGAGCACACTTTTATGCTTTATATTTAGCAACGCCTGTACTCCTCCCTGTTCATTTCTCTACTGAGACACTCCTCCAGAGAGAAAAAAAAAACACGCTCAAATCTTGGAATGTGATTTCAATTATTAATGCACACGCTGTAAGAATACAGAAGTTACTTGGAGGATTAAAAGATTCGCTACATTAAACTCTCAATTCTCTCTCAGTGAAATAATAAAAGTAGAGTGCCTGGTAATACCACTACACTTCTCTAAAGACGGCAAAACAGATTATAATTATCGTGCGCTCTTTAGAAGTTGCACTATAGGGGGCCTTTATTAATGATAATGTTGTTTCAAAGATTACCCAAACATGCACTTAAGAGGGAACTGACTAGCTTAAAGTCCCATAATGGAATCTTTGACTGTAGAAGTTCAGGACATATTCAAACATCTTTCAAATGTTTGAGAGCTTGACTTTGAACATATTGGAACATTGAACAACAACTGATGTTTGTCCATGTGGCATATGTGTGCATTTGTATTGTGTTACTGTGTATTACTTATTGTAAACCCTATCTGCAAACCCTTTTTTGTTGTGAATTGACTTGAACTGAATTGAACTGAATGGAGTGGAAAGAAATGGAAATGAATGGGATTGAATTGTGAGAACAATAGAACAACTGTACAGCCGCGTGTGGTACCTTGGGCGAGGGCTCGCTCTGCTTGTATTTCCCATTCTCCTTGCCGTTGGCGTTTTCAAGGTGGCGTGGCTGGTACCCCGTGCCCTCGATGAAGGCCATGTAGTCGTTGTAGGAGCAGGTGGGCCCCGCCAGGATGCCCATGAAGTTACAGTTGTAGCTCAGGTACTCCAGCAAGTTGGGCATCCGTCTGGAAGATCACAGGGAGAGACACGAGCAGATATATCAGGAGCGCAGACAGAGATACCACAAAGGTACAGAGACAAAGGGATGAGACATACATGTGGGACTGTTACCACCGCAATCTGGTGGGCCAAAAAAGCACTGATTACAATGTGAAAAAGACATTGTTTTCTTATTCTATTCTACTCTGTGTCTTAGTGGTGGAAATGCAATGGTGCAGCCGTAGTCTAAAAGTAGGAAGGACTGAGTGCTTTTAGTTGCATTTCTCAGAGCTGGTGGAGTGACTCTGGAGGGTGTGCAGGCTCTCTTCCCTTCCCTGCCAAATGTAATCTGCTGGATGGAGGTAGCGAACTACCTGCCTGAACAGGAGTACTTGTTCCGATTGCTAATTCCCCACTTCCCTGTGGCCATCTCAGAGTGAGCGGCTGACTCACGGTGACCAAGGGATTTCTGCCTCACATTTGAGGCCTTATAAGGACACTAGCCACTTCAGCTGATCATCAGCTGAGCAGATTGCATGAACCTGTCCTTTATGGAAATACTTCACTACACCCTAGGATTACTCACATGACTGAAAACCATTCTTTGGTTGCTTTACTGCCATGGCAACTGACAAAACTTACCCATGTCGACTTCAATAAATCTACCACACAATTTATGCAATTATTGTGTAAAGATGTCAGCTTTGTTCTCTGCTCCTATCTGTCTCTTGTCTTTGCTCTATTGTTCTCTGTTCCTGCTATCACTTCCTGTCAGTTTATAGAAGCAGCCATCGCTCCACCCAAGGCACACTTTTTGCACACTTGCTACACTGCTGCTGCACTGTCCATCTGCATGAGGAACTGTTTGGAAAACTCTGCAGTACTCATAAAGTACACTGTAGATTGAGATTGGGGGCACTACTACGAGACAGGTCACATGAGAGTGGTGAATGTGTGGTTGCCTAGATACCGTCAGGGATCTCTCTGGTACAAACTACACCGTAGAGTGTGGACCTTGGTGTGATTACTCTGCACAAAGCAATACTTGAATGCAAGTTTAACCCTGCGTCAAAATTCAGACCCTCAGTTGAAATGAATCCATCATCTGGTGCAGTAAAAACATACCTGAGTCACATACCTGACAGCTAGGTATTTCTGACTGGGACTCAGTTGCTCCTCCCTCTTGGCCAAACCTACAGAGAGACACAGAGAGATGGTTGTCACCTTACAAAATACACTACAAATACAAATACAATACATTTCCTTATAGACCTAGAAAGGTTTCTTTTATGAATGATATTATATTACTATTAGTTTCATGTTCAAATAATCTATCTTTTGCCTTTATTACTGCCTGTCCTGGTGAGAGTGCACAATACATGTTTAGTCCTGTTATTTTTATATATGACTCATTTGTCACAGGTTGACAAAGTTGACAAGAACAAGAAGTTCACAGTAACGAGAGGTGATGAGTCACAAGGTATGTGTATATAACAATTAAACCCAACAGGGGTCAGAGGTCATCCCCATAGCAACACAGGGTGACCCCACAGGGTCAGGGGTCAGCAGTGGATGTGTCAACCGCCCTGAGATGTGAATATCAATGCAGAGTTAGCTGAGGACAGGGACGAGGGA